>CAUYQG010241152.1:0-14986 GCA_963574415.1 Tarsius wallacei | reverse complement strand
TGAGTTTTTGTGTATGGTATATAATAAGGGTTTAATTTTAATCTTATGCATGTGGATATCCTATTGTCTCAAGGATATTGGTTGAAGAATCTATTCTTTCTTCATTATTCTTGCTACACTTGTATTTGCATGGGCTTATTTCTGGACTCTGTATTCTGTATTCTGTTTCACTGGTTATATTTCTATCTTTATGCCAGTACCATACTGTAATTTATGACAGTGCAACAATTACTGTAACTTTGTAATATATTTTAAAATCAGGAAATGTGTTACCTCTAACTTTGTTCTTTTTTTCTCAAGACTGATGTGGCTGTTTGTAGTGTATTGTAATTGCATATGAAATTTAGATTTTAAAAAAATTTGTAAACAATGGCATTGAGATTTTGATAAGAATTGTATTGAATCTGTAGATCACATTTTATAGTATGGACATTCTAACAATACTGAGTCTTCTGATACATGCATACAGGATGTCTTTCCATTTGTTTGTGCATTTTTTATTTTTTTATCTCTATTTTGTAGTTTTCATTATATAATTCTGTTATTTCTTTAGTTAAGTCTATTCCTATGCATTTTATTCTTTTTGGCTACTGTAAATGGTATTGTTTTCCTAATTTCTTTTTCAAATAGTTTGTTGTCAGTGTTTAGAAATACAACTGATTTCGTATGTTTATTTTGTGCCCTGTAACTTTACATAATTTATTTCTTACATAAATCTAACAAGATTTTAATGAAATTCTTAGGTTTTCTATATATAAGATCATGTCATCTCCAGATAGAGAAAATTTGATTTCTTCTTTTCTGATTTGGATACTTTATTTATTTTTCTTGTGTAATTGCTCTGGGTAGGATTTCCAGTACTATTCTAGCACTATGTTGAATATAAATAGTGAGAGTGGGCATCATTGTATTGTAAATGATGTTAGAGTAAAAGCTTTTCGCTTGTAAACATAAGTATGATGTTGCTATGGGCTTCTCATACATAGCCTTTGTAATCTTGAATAAATTTAATTTAATTTTTAGTTATTACTAGAGCAGTATTTTTATTATACAAGAGTTTTGAATTGTGTCAAATGTGTTTCTACATTTGAGATACTCATGTGATTTTTAAAAATCATATATTCTATTAGTATAGTATCTTATTAATTGCTTTTTATGTGTTGAACCACCCTTGCAACCTGGTTATAAATCCACTTGGTCTTGGTGTATGATTCTTTGAATGTGATATTAGATTTGATTTGCTAATAGTTTGTTGAGGATTTTTGCATCTGCACTAAAAAGGGATATTGGCCTGTAGGTTTCTTTCCTTGTGGCATCTTTGACTTTACTGTCAGGGTAATTTTAATCCCATAAAATAAGTTCATAGTAATCTCTGATAATCTTTTGAATTTCTTCAGGATCAGTTGTGACATCATCTTTTTCATTTCTAGCTGTGTTTATTCAGACTCTCTCTCTCTCTTTGTTGTTTTTTGTTTTTTTGGGGGGCGGTTTGGGTCAATCTTGCCAGGGATCAGTTAATCTTACTTATCCTTTCAAAGAACCAGTTTTTTTTTGACTTGTTGGTCCTTTCTATGATTTATGGCATTTACTTTATTCAATTGTGTCTTTACTTTAGTAATTTAAATTTTTTCTTCTAAATTTAGGATTTAAGTGTTCATGCCTTTTCTGCTCCCTCAGATATTATGTTAGGCATTTACTGGAGATCCTTTTATTTTCTTGGTATGTATCTGTAATTTTATAAACTTTCCTCTCAGCATCACTTTTATGGTATACCAGAGGTTTTGATATGTTGTGTCTTGTTTTCATTGGTTTCCAGGAATCTTTTTATTTTTGTCTTGATTTCTGTGTTATCCCAAAGTCATTCAAGCATATTTACATTTTTGTGTGTTGTGAGGAATTCCTGTTAGTGATATTTATTTTTATTCCTTTGTGGTCTCAGAGGATGCCTGGTATTATTTCAATCTTTTAAAAATTGTTCACACTTGATTTTTCTCCAAGAATGTGACTAATCTTGGAGTATGTTCCATGTGCTGATGAGCATAATGTGTGCTCTATGGTTGTTGGGTGAAATGTTCTGTAGATGTCTATTAGGTTAAACCGGTCGAGTGTTGTGCTAAGGTTACAGATATCCTTGTTAGTTTTTGCCTTTATGATCTGTCAAGGGCTGTTAACAGAGCATTAAGGTTTCAGAATATAATTTTATTGGTGTCTATGTACTCTCTTAGTTTAAGTAGCAATTGTTTTATAAATCTGGGTGCTCCTCTGTTGGGTGCATATATATTTAAGATGGATAATTGTGCTGGTGGATTGAGCCTTTTATCATTATGTTGTGTCCTTTAGTATCCTTCTTCCCTTTTATTAATTTGAAGTTTGTTTTGTCTGATATAAGAATATCTGCCTCTTTTTTTTTCATTTGCTTTTACCTGGAAGATCTTTCTCCAGCCCCTTACTTTCAGCCTGTGGGTGACCTTTGCAGTGAGATGGGTTTTCTGGAGGCGCAGAATGTTGGATGTTGGATCAAGTTCCTTTATCCAGTGCTGCTCTATGCCTTTTGAGTGGTACACTTAGTCCCTTCATGTTCAAGTTAATAATTGATATGTGAGGGTTTATCCTTTTCATACTGCTCTTAACAGATTACTTTGCCATTTCCTCCTCCTCCTCCTCTTCTTCTTCTTCTTCTTCTTCTTCTTGTTTGAATCTGTATGGTCTGCTATCTCTCTGAATGCCTGTGATTTTTCAATGAGTTAAACTGTTCTTTTGTTTCTGTGCTTAGAACTTTCCTAAGTGTCTTCTGAAGGGATGGTCTGCAGGTGGCATATCTTCTCAGGAATTGGATGCTGGGGAAGGATTTTTTATTCTCCTTCATTGATGAAGGTTAGCTTGGTAGAGTATGAAATTCTTGCTAGCCTTTATTTTTAAAGGATACTTTTGCAGAGATAGTATTCTTGGTTGAAAGTTCTTTACTTTTAGCATTTTGAAGATATGATCCCACTCTCTCCCTGTCTGCAACGTTTCTGCTGAAAAATCCTCTGGTAATTGCTGCTTCCTCATACATAACACATTGCTTTCATCTCTGCTTTCAAGTTTTTTTCAGTTAAGTTATTGTGTTCTTCTGCTCAATCATTTCTTTTTTACCTTTTTCTTTCTTTTTTTTTTGAGCTGGACTCTCACTCAGTCGTCAGGCTGGAATGTAGTGGCATGGTCATGGCCACCACAGCCTTGACCTTTGGGGCTCAGGTAATCCTTTCACCTCAGCCTTCCAAGTAGCTGGAATTACAGGTGTGTGCCACCACACCCAGTTAATTTTTTCTTGTTTTTTTTTATAGTAGAGATAAGATCCTGCCAGGTTGCCCAGGCTGGTCTCGAACCCCTGGGTTCAGGCAAGCCTCTTGCCTCCACTTCTCAAAATGCTAGGATTACAGGCATAAGCCACTGAGCCTGACTCTGCTCTATAATTTCTATATGGTATATTTAATATTTTCTATCTGTTTTGAAATTCTTATTTTGTTTATATATTTTTCAACATCAGTAAGATTCTTTATGTCGATAGTTTGAATTCTCTGTCAGATATGTTGTATAACACCTTTTTTATTAGGGCTTGATTTTGGAGTATAACCATGTTGTTTTTTTGAAACATCATTGCCTGGGTTCTTATTTTTCTTTACTTTCTGGGTTGGTGACTGCTCATTAGACAAAGAAGTCACCTCTCCCAGTTTTTATAAACTTGACTTGTATAGGAGAGAACACCTAAGAATCAGCTGAACCAGAATTTCTGGAGATTTCTAACAGTGGCAGACAGTAGTTTGTGTGTGTGAGTGTGTGTCTGATTGATATGTGCTGAGCTAGTTGGGGGGTAGTGCTTTGGTGCTTACTAGTCTAAACCTCCATCTTTATTGTCTTCCAGATACTCAATCTCTGCTGGACTCTAAATTTAAAGTTCCATGACTCAAAAGCTGGATGTCAGTTTTCTGGACAGCTTTGGACAAATTGGGACATTGGATGCATGGATCAATTCCAATTCTCTGCTCAGATGGAGAGCTGAGATACGGATTTTTTTCTGCAGCACTTTGTGCTGACCAAGGGGAAGACTCAATAATTTTAATCATCTCAAACTTTATTCCATTCTTTCTTGCTCTACTGTGCTGATCTTTTTTTTTTTTGAGTTGGAGTCTCACTCTGTCACCCAGACTGGAGTGCAGTGGCTACTCCCAGCCGCTGCAGTCTTGACCTGCTGGACTCTGGCGAGCCTTCCAAGTAGCTGGAACTACAGGTATGTGCTACTATGCCTGGCTAATTTTTAATTTGCTGTAGAGATGAGGTTTCGCCAAGTTGTCCAGGTGGGTCTCGAACCCGCAGGCTCAGGCAATCCACTCACCTCAGCCTCCCAAAACACTGGGATTACAGGCTAAGCCACCAAGTCTGGCCTACTGTGCTGATCTTGTCAGAGTTTTAAGATTGGAAAGAGGAAAGCAAGTCATTTGGAGAGTTCCTTTGGGAAGCTTGGTTGCTAGCCATACAAATCAATTTCTTTCCTCTCCATTGAGAAATTGGGAAGTAGAGGACTTCATCCTGATTGTGTAGAGATTTTGGCAAGTGGATGCCCCAAATTTTTGTACCAGCTTTGGTAAGTCTAGTTTTGCCTTTTCTTGGAGTTCAAAACCTGTCAATTATTTCTGAATTTCTCATAAAAGTGTGTATATTTGTACATAAATTTTAGCTGAATCTGTGTGTTTGTTAGTAAAAAGAAGATCCAGGACTCCCTACTCTGCCATCCTTATGATATCATCTTAGCCAAAGCATTTTGGAGGACATAAAAATGTTGAAGAATATACAGTTTTCAATTTCAAAACTTATTACAAAGTCACGGTACCTAAGACAATGCAGTACTGTAATAAGTAGACTTATAGACCAATGGAATATAATTAAGAGTTTAGAAACAAACCCTGATATTTATGATCAATAGATTGTCAACAAAAGTGTCAAGACCATTCAATGATGAAAAAATCATGTTTTTAACAGATGGCACAGGACTACTGAATAAAAACATACATGATATGCTTCACATCATATACAAGAAAAAAACTTAAAATATATCAAGACCTAAATATAATAGCTAAAATGATACATTCTTAGAAGAAAACATAAGAGTAAATCTCTCTGACTTTGGAAGCAATCACAGAAAAAAAAAGATTAAATATACTTCAAAAAATGAAGAAAAACAAAACAAACAGAAAAAAGCTTTTGTGCTATAAATAATACTATGAAGAAAGTGAACAGGCAGTCCAATAAATGGGAGAGCATGCTGTGTTTTACAAATAGCATGAATCTAGAAAACACTCTTACAACTTAACTAATAAAAAGATAAATAACTCAATTAAAGATGGGCAAGAATATGAAAAGCTATTTCTCCATAAGAGATATTCAAAAGGCCAACAGCACATGAAAGGGCATTCCATATCACTAGCCACCAGGAAAATGCAAATCAAAACCATAATGAGACACCACTGTACATGCACTAGAATGTCTATAATGACAACCACAACAAAAACTCAGATAACTAAAAGAGTTGATGAGGATGTGGAAAAATTGGAGCTATCACACATTGCGTGTAGAAATGTCAGTTGGTGCCACCACTTCAGACAACAGTTGGGCAGTTCTTCAAGATAAAACACTAAACATAAAATTATCGTATGAGCCAACAATTCTATTACTAGGTATTGTACTCAAAAGAAATGAAAACGTGTTTGCATAAAAATCTGTAAATAAATATTCATAGTAACATTATTCATAATAGCAAAAATTGGAAATAACCCAAATGTCCATCCTCTAATCGATGAATAAACAAAAGTGACATATTCACATAATGAAATATTATTCATCCATAGCAAAGAACTGAGTACTGAAACATATCACAACAATTGTTGAGAAAGAGTTATAAATCCCAACATAATGTTAAGTCATAATGTTAATTCATAATGTTAAGTCATGTGAAAAGAGTTAAACACAAAAGTGCATATATTGCATAATTCCATTTGTATGAAGTACAGAATAGGTAAATCTGTAGGGGCAGAAAGTAGGTCATTTCTTGCTCAGGTGAGAGTTGGAGGGATAGAAAAAGATTGCTGAAGGATTCTTTTTTGGGAGGGGTTATGAACATGATCTAACAATAAATTGTAGTGATTATTGGGTAGCCATGCATATACTACAAAATATTTTGCTTTAATGGGGAAATTTTATGATACCTAAATTAAATCTGAATAAAACTGTTCAAACACATGCACGTGCACGCGTGCACACACACACACACACACACACACACACACACACAAACCGACAACACTTGGAGACACACAGGTTTTGAAAGGCAATAGTAAATTGCCAAGTTTCAGTACTATTCATTAAGTGCTTACATGTGAGGACTTCAGTCTTCAAGTTCTTCTCAGATAGTCTTTGCTATTGTCGAGAAAGAGTTATATATTCCAAGAATCAGCTAGAAGAAGGCTGCAAGTTTTCCATCAGTCTAATAAATCCACTCTACCAAGTGTCCTAATCTCTGTTTTTCCTTTATGGGTAAAAGCTACCATTGGAACCATTTCTTTTGAAAATATTTGTAATGCATATTGCAATTTCACTGAAGTTATAAGTACTTTTGTGTGATCCAAGCCATTTAGTGCTTCTAGATTATAGGGTCTCAGCCAAAACTTAGGAATTTATACATGTAAGTTGGCTATGAGGGACTTCCACCCCTTTGTTGCTTTCAAAGTTAGAGGATTTAAAATCTGACAGGTACAGTGGGAAAATAAATCTACTTATGTATCTTTTTTTCCAAGAGAACAATGATATCTAAAGAGGTCTTTTCTTAACCTAATTCCTAGAATTGTATTACTATTGTAGTACAGAGTAAGTTGTATAGTTGAAAAAATCAAAAATAAAATTCTTTGCATGTCATTTACTTAACTTCAGTGTGACTAATGCTGTGTTCCCTTCAACTCTGATTTTAATTCTTGTGATTGCTACCAAGAATCCTTTCTAGTGGTTGACAGGTTCTGTGGCTTAAGGAGCAGAAGCACTAGAAATGACTATGTCATAGGCTATGCTCAGTGACTGTACCCCACCTCTGGTCAGGAGTATGGGATTTCGCTGGAGTCTGTTGTGAGCAATCCCACCAAGTACTGGATTTAAGAATCCAGTACATTTTTTCCTTATAAGCCAACAAGACATACTGTGTAAAACATAGAACTTCTTATATATTTATCCAAAATGCAAATCTAATACCTGACATCAGAGCAGGGATGGGTGGACATGACCATAGGAACAAGAATGTGGCAGAAACAACTTGGATATTCCTGAACCAAAGATGTTAGTCCCTGTTGTAGAGGCCTTGTGATACAAATGCTTTTCTTCAGATGAGTGGGCATCTGAAGGACTGTTTGTTGGTCTCGGACATAAGGCTGAATGCTGAGTAGAAGAACCTCTGTGGAAAGGTTTGGCAAGAGTGTAATTTGAAGTCCTTTCTTCAAGGTTTGGATTTCAGCCTGCAAACAAAACTAAAATAGACCAACCTTTATAAATTAAGACTAATATAGGGATAACTGACCAGGGTCGATATCTTAGAAATACATTAAGTTTTATATATTATTCATTCCTTTCACTGGAGCTTGTCACTCTCTCTTTCCCTAGAAAAATGAACGAAATGTACCCTATGTTAAAAGCCCACAGGTGGGTGAATGTGGGTGCCCTTGCTACCACAGAGCAGGGCATGTAGGAGGATGTGTAATATTCTGTAACCAGGTTTGGGGGATGGATAGACCAAGGAATAGGGTAGAGAGTGGTGGTGGTGTACAAAGAAAGTGAATCAGGCCCTTTCTAAAGTCTGTCACAAAAGAAGAGAGAAGCGAGGAGAACACCTCCAACTTAACTGTCCTGAAGGTAATTGAATATGTAAGGCTGTGGGGTGGAGTAAGAAGCCATCAACTCCAAATTCCACATTTGACAACAGAGAGAAATGAGGCTTGTGGTTTCAGGAGGAAATGTGATTTACTGATATGTTAATATTATTATTATTATTATTATTATTATTATTATTATTATTTTACTTGGTACCGACAGAACACTCCATCCAACAATGTTATATTATTTAGTGGTACTTTTTAGAGTGTCCAAGTGTTGGATTCTGAGGATGGAATAAAGACTTATCTCAGGCCAGCAGCTCCAGAGAATGTAGCAAAAGTGTGGACGGTGCTTCATTTCATGCTCTGAACACTTGCGTTGAGCCCCCCTCATTTTCTCTATAAAGTCAGATACCACAGCTACAGGAACTCCTCCTGTCTGAACCTCTATTCCAAGGCAGAGTGAGAACTCCAGCTCCCCCATTTCACAACTACACTTCAAGGCATTTGCAAGCACACACCCAGGACAGACATATTCATTATTAATGCTTTCTTTGTCCAGGGCTGTAGTGTCTGCCCAGCTGGAAGAAGAGCAGGAGGCTACTCTTGATGCCTTAAAACAAAACAAAGCAAAACAATATAGCCGCCTTGTTACAAAGGGAGATCTTGCACTTCTGGACCAGGCAAAGGCAATAAGAAAATATAAAAGACTGCCTGGCTTTTATGTTTTCTCCCAGGACATGATATGAAAAATCTACTGATTATTTTTCTCAGGTCAAATCATTTGGCCTTGAGGTTAATAAAAATTCTTCTCAGGCATTTTGGATGTGAAGCCCTAATTTTCAGTATTGCTAAGATATTTCTGTCTCTTTCTCTTTCTACACGGGTTTCTTATTAACAACCTGGGAGAGTCTGTGTCAGAACTATGAGTCAGATGTCAACTAAACCAGAGAATCAAGATGTATTGTTCTAAAGCAATAGTTTCACACACAGGCTGCATTTCAATGAGCTATACTTTGACTTCTATGAAAGTGAGGACGCTGGTTAATTTCAAACATCAGGTAATAATCTTGATCAGGGAAAAACAAAATCTGATTTTTCTATACTCACTGGTGATGAAAAATTATACTAAAGCACTTGATATCACCTTTGCTAGTGCTGTGTTATTATAGAAACATTAGAAAGAGCAAAACCTTTTACTGTTGGGTGAGGTGGACTCAAACAATCTTCCTGCCTCAGCCTCCCAAGTAGCTGGGATTATATGTGTGAGCTACCACTCCTGGTTCCATATTTTAAAATTGACTTTTGGTTATTGCATACACATCCTCATAACTCTTGCTCTGTCTCTTTTCCTCTCATCTTCTCCTTCCATGCTTTTAAGCAAAAGAAACCTGATTCTAGAGAGTGATACTTCGTCTTCCCCTTCTCACACAGACAAACATATATACTCTTTAGTGTTATCTATTTATGTGGGAAGCCCTCCATCAATAAGTACTTCCAAAATACAAGTTACTCTTTTCATTCCGGACATTGTATTCTGCATCCTCAGATTAAAAGAGTATTACCTGTTTGGCAGTCACCTAAAACTTAACAAAATGTTACTATCTGAACCTGAGCTACATTCTACAGTGAAACATTTTGAGAACCATGACAAGAACAAAAACAAAATGTCAGTTAGAATATATATATAAAGGCAGAACTTTACATTGTTATTCACTTATTTGACATTTGACCATCTCTTCTGTGTTTGAAACAATATTTGAGTCCAAATTAAGTGTTCAAAATATAGTCTATCTGCTTTTATAAACAAAGTTCTTATCATTCATAAGTTTAAATAGGGAACCTTCAAAATCCTAGTCCACGCCGGGCTTGGTGACTCAGCCTGTAATCCCGCGCCTTTGGGAGGCTGAGGTAAGTGGATTGCCTGAGCCCCCGGGTTCGAGGCCCGTCTGGGCAAGCGAGACCTCATCTCTACAATAAATCAAAAAATTAGCCGGGCGTGGTAGCACGCGCCTGTAGTTCCAGCTACTTGGAAGGCTGAGGTGGAAGGATCGCCGGAGCCCAGCAGGTCGAGGCTGCGGTGGCCGAGAGCCGCCACTGCACTCCAGTATGGGCGACAGAGTGAGACTCTAACTCAAAAAAAAAAAAAAAATCCTAGTCCACATCAATCAAACAGGTCTAGCAGAGCACATGCATGTTAAACAGAAAAATGTTGCTCAAGGTACAGTCAGATCAACTGCACCCACATCAGCTGAACACTGTGGTTTGAACTCCCTAAATCTGTGTTTTAGCAAGACTTCCAATAAATTGTGATGCATGTAATTTGAGAACCACTTTTCTAAAAAGTTGAACAATGACTGATGATAGCTGTATTCTCTAGGGTCCTCCTTATTTTACAGTAATCCAACTCTGGTAAAACCTGTTCTTTGTGTTCTCAGTCACCTCACATTATATGTTTTCCTCAAGAAAAGCCACAGAACAAAGTGAAATACATTTTCAAATATCTTGCTTGAACCGCGTCATACAAATGAGTGCATTTCCCTTATCCTCCTGGCGGCTCTTATGGCACATATTACCTATGGGCCTTAAAGTCAAACAAATCTTCTCTTTAACCTTGGCCCCATTTCCTACTCTAGAACTGGGAAGTTGTTTAACCGAGCTTCAGTTTTCTTTCTTGTAAAAGGTCGGTACCACTTCCTACTGTGCTATGTTTTCATGATGTTAACAAAAAGCATTCCAATAAAATGCTGACCATGCTAACTCATTAAATGGTAGCCATAAGAGACAAACAGAAAGATTAACCACTGTCTCTCTGGGAGGAAGAAAAAAACTGATTTGTCAATTTCCATGGTGTAAATATCCTATTATGGTCAATTTGATTGTGCCTTCCCTAAATATGGCATTGTGAAGAGATGTATGGTGACTTATTATTATATAGTATTTCTAGTGTACTGATACCTCAAGAGTATTGACCAGAGTAAAGTGCACAAAAGCATTTGAAAGTTATGAGTACTGAGCAGTTATTGCTATTTCTTTTAATAAATTTAATAATAAGCTTGCATCATTTAATTTCTAATGATGATTGCATTTATAGCTGGATCACAACATTTGAAAAATGTAGTAATCAGCTCTCATGAGCTGGTACCAACCAGTTCCAACATAACACTGAAAATATAATAGATATGTATCACTGTCATTGAATTGTCCTTTATAGAGTAGAATAAATAAGAAAAAAGAAAGAAAAAGAAGCAGGATTTGTAGACAGAATAAGAAACTTGACCAGAGTCAAGTTGAGGACCTTCAATGGCTCTTTCAAGAAAGTGGAACTATTTCTTCAGTTGATGGGGAACCGCTGAAAACATGGTGTGGATGAGTGCGTGTATGTGGACATGTGTGCACACGTGTGTGTGAAAAAACAAAATGACATAGATGCTAACACTGAAGGTAAATTCTGATAAGGTAATGTTGGGAAAGTGGAAATCAATTAGGAAATTTCACCTACATTCAGAAAAGAAGATAAAGAGTCCCTGAAGAAGCAGAGTAGAAACAGAGGCCATGAGAGTCATCGCAGTGCACTCTACCAAGCAGTCTTTGGCCTTAAGAAATGTTTTTTAAGTAAAAAGTAATTTTTATTTCTCCAAGTGTAAAATCTAGATGTTATCAAGAAAAAAAAAGTTAAGGTCAGATTGTGGAGATTCCATATTTAGTAAAATAAAACAGTCATGTAGTGGTTTGCTGTTTCTTTTATTTTCAGATTCTTTTTATGATATGTCTAATTTGCTTATCTTAATGCTGTTAGCTAGCTAGCATTGAAAAGAGAGGGTACTTAATCTTTGTTATGTCTAGCAGCCCTGTGGGGTAATTTATAATATGGTTTCTATGTGCAGAATGTACAGGAAAGATCACAAATGTGTAACTACTGAAATTCTATTTTATAATTGTATAACAGCAAGTACCAGCCCCATTTTTCTATGTGGTTTTGCAAATAAATGAATGTTTCCTATCCCAAAGACAGAATAGATTTGGAAATCTTAAGCCTAGGGGTTTGGACTGTAAGTAAAGTACCAATGTATTAACAATATAATAGCTGGAAGAAATCTTAAAGATCAGTCTCATTGAGTCACTCTATTTTTCAAAAAGAAATCTGAGACTCTGAGTGGTTAAGTGACATTTCAACAGGCAAATGAAGACAGCACATATCAGAGACAGTTTGTCATGAATAGGCAACCAGAGAAGTGCCTGTGCATGACCAGCACAGGATGGGACAGGCAGGTTTTACGCCACAAATATTCACCCATGTTGATAGGTTAGGTGACTGCCAGCACGAAGATTCCAAAGAATACCAGACCATTGGCACAGGCAACATTGTAGTTATTATTGCTATTATTCTTAACATTAATATTGTTTTGAAAATAAATCTCTCTCTGTGAAAACATAATTTTACCATATTTCTGAACTGAATGTAAATTTTATCCAGAGAGGTCCTCCAATAGTTTTATGGACTAAGTAATTACAAACATTTTGCAACTAATTTGACATTCTGGACCTCTGTTACCTGTAAGATGAGGGGGAAAAAATGTAGCCTTTTTAAAGGTCTAATTTGATAATTATGCTGACTCATACGCATGAATTGCAGATTACTGTGCCTGTCATTGCTACTTAGTACACCATGTACTTAAGAATTAAAGAGGAGGTTGAATTGCACTACTTCCTGATTATGGTTGAGGGTTGATGGCATCTCTCCATAATTGCAGACTCCACAAAGCTCAGCATTGTTTGAGAATCTAGAATCATAAAATCCAAATTTCCAAATCTTACAAAAAAATTGGTTTTTTCTCAGTGACTTAGTAACTTGACTAAGTTCACTGAGTAAGGACCAACATCCTCGTAATAATTAGAACTAACCTAGAAGGAGTTCATTCTTAGGCAGTGGTCTTGTGCTGAAGATGCTTCTTTTATAGAAATTAGTCTTTACATCTGATTATTTTGAGGTATCTGCACTTGCCTTAGTATAGCACAATCTCACTTTAATATCAGATTGAGAAACTTCTGAAATGACTGACTGATCTGATTCCTGTGCTATAAAGCAAGCACACTAACATTCCTTCTTTTATTATGACTCATTGTTGAAATCTAACAATTCCCCCACTTTTATTCCTCATTTTATTTCTCAAACTTATGCCTGTGTGAGATCACTTTGTCCAATGCTGCCTCCAGTAATTTGTCATGTGCTTAAAGTCAGATTTGGTAATCTGCATTTTTTTTTACTTTAGAAAATAGATTTAATTGTGTTCTCTGTGCCTTATACCAAACAGAAATAATATTATATATGTTAAGTGTAATTAAATTTTATAAACCTTACTGAGTAGCTATGAATGCCAGGCACTAGATCTGATGCTGGAGATATTTTGACAAGTATGAAATGCTATTTTTATCAAGAATATCACACCCCATTGGAGAAAAACAAAAGCAAACCAACCATGCCAGTTCAATAATTTCTATGAAACCACACAAAATATGTAGAAAACACAGAATACCTTAGGCAGCTTGTGGACTTCCTGGAGTAGATGAGGTCTGAAATAAATCTTCAAAGGCCAATCTGACCGAGTCAAGCAGTAAAAAAAGAAATAATTATTGGGAAAGGGTACGGACATAACATGAAAGCAGAAGACAGTATGGAGAACAAGTTCATAAGATGAATAAGAGGCCATATTTTATTATGGAAGGGGAATTAGGAATTCCCAGCAAACAAGAGTTTTGTATGATGAAAGTCTTTTTTTTTTTTTTTGTTCACGATTAACGAAGTGTGGCTTAATCTAAAAGCAATAGAAAGCCATCTAACATTTTTAACAAAAAAGTTGCATGATTCAATATAGCAGCACTGCAAAATTCAGGTCTAAGAGAGAAAACTTCAAAACTGGAGGACTAATTATGGATCTATGATTATAGTTCCAAGAAGAAATGACAAAGACTTATCTTGTAGGGAAATATAAAGTAAGTCAGTTGGTAAATAACACCATTTGATTTTGAGATAAAAGGTAACATTAACCCAAATATCTCATTTTCATAAAACTATCATGTATCAAGTGGTTGGAGATACTATAATTCTTCTGATTTCTAATGTTTCTTTTACCACTCTTCAGAACTTAGTGAAACGTTCACTTTCCCAGGGCATAAGATCGTCTCAAAAAATGTCTACTTTGATGTATAACATTAAATTTTCAACCAACCATGATATCTTGAGGTCTATGGGAGAAAATTTGTAGTTCAATGAGGCTAAAGAGATAAAATTTTCTTAGATATGCCTCTTCTTGTCAGAGAACAGGCTCAGACTTGCATTCAAAAGATACAGATATTTGACAGTTATAAATCACATCTTTCCCAAAACTCCTTCTTCATTTTCATATTAGGGTTAATGCCAAATGCTCTATCTAGTTTAAGGTCCCTGATAAGAATCTAGAGAGACTGTATAAGTAATTTGCAAACAGTAAATACCATACATACAGTAAATATTATACAAATATCTGAAAGCAGATGGTACTGATGGGCAGTCTAGGACCTCTGTCTTCCTAAGGAAAGACACTGGTTGCCAGTTTTTTTTAAACACCAAATTTGCAGATTTTTTTTTCTTTTTATAACCTTCAAAGTTCATACTGCTAGCTAGTTTTTCTTCTTTTTACCTGCTGATGTTGTTCTCAGATAGTGATGCATGTGAAAAACAACTTGATAGCATTTTCCCCCTAGGGAGAGTCCAGTACAGAAGCAAATAGAAGTTTCTTTTTGAACTCTTGATATTTTTTTTTAATGACAGAGAAAGTTAAAACTATATATAGTAACAGATAAGCTTTCCCAGTCAAGAAATGATAGATAGATCCTGCTGTCATAGAAGCGGTACCAGACTGACCATCATCTTGTTTCAGTTTGGTTCTTGTCCAGGATATCAGAAAAACTCCAACATAAAGCATGCTGTGAGCTCTGTTTAATCTTGTGGACAGGACAGAAAATCAGGAGGAGAGCAGGCAGGAGATGTGAGTGAGAGCACTGAACTTCTGGGTAAACTGTTTAGTTTAGCAAGCCCATTGACTGTGTGTGTGTGT
>CAUYQG010241140.1:0-11219 GCA_963574415.1 Tarsius wallacei | reverse complement strand
CTCAACCACAAGCAACCAGGGGCCATTGCCTTGCTAGAGTGTGGTGTGGCCATGTGCTCTTTGAGCCATGGCTGTCGCCATGCTTCCTGGCTTTGGTCCCCCTCCCCCACCTTGGGGAGGTGAATCTTCTCTCTTCCTTCTCTTTCTCTCTCTAACTTACTTTTAAATAAACTTTTCTTTCTTAACCTTTTTGCGTGTCACAGTTCTTTGCAATTTACCCGGATCTCTGGGTTCCCAGTGTTGCACCTCCGGCATGCCAGCCCCCGCAGTGGTGCGCGTCTCCCCGCGCCTCTCCATTTTCCCTCACCCTGTCTAAGTATGAACCCTAGCAATCAGGATATCAGATAAGGAGACTGGGCTAGCTTGTGATACAGAAAATTATTTACTGCCCTGACATTCAGCTAAACACTATTACATTTTCTCTTTCTGTTTTTTACTAACAAGGTTTATTATTTCATGACTATAACAAAGATCAATGATAAAATATGTATTCTTCATACCACTTCTATGATTCTTCCTTAAATTACATTGTGCTAATTAAAATACTGCTTAGGGTCTATTTGGAAAATAATTCGCATCTTATTTAAAAAGTTGTTTCTTTATGAAGACTTGAGACAAAAGTAGAGGACATGTAGGAGTTTTGTATCAATGCTTGGAGGAATTTTTTAAGTTTATGACTTTGGTATTTAGATAACTTTAGTTTTTCTCATAGGAAACACTTCGTCCCCAGTTTGAAGCAAAGTATTACAAGATGGAGATAGTAAATCCCATCACAGGAAAACCCGAGCCACATCAGCCCTCCTCAGACAAAGTCACTCGTCTTCTCGTTTCTGTCTCAGGAATCTTCTTCATGGTAAAGTATAGCCATCACTATCAGAATACTGTGGGATTGCAGGTTTAGAAGGAAGTTCTATGATGCCAACTCATTTTGTGACCCTGGGGATGTAAGAAGGCTTATCCTTTCAGCACCTGAGTAATGCATATGAGTAAACAAAATAGAAATCACAGCAAGTCACAGAGATTTTACAAAGGGAGTTTGTGTGCCTTTTTTAAATAAAGCACTCATTGGGAGAAAATAGATCCTCTAAGATAAAGTGGAAATTTTGCATGTTGTCCTGATGAACTAAGATATCTTGTGTTAAAGCCAAACATTTCATTTGAAAGAGGACATTTGAGCAGAATTTGCACTTTAGTGTGATAACTTTGTTATCATACTAAAGCAGCAAATCTTGTACTATTTATTTGATTCTAATGTAACTTCCTTAAAGGAAAAAATAAATAAATCTGTATACCTTCTCTTGAAAAGGTAAATACTTTCAACTCTTGGGGACAGTAGATTTGATTCATGGTTTTGCGTTTGATTTGTTTATGATGCACAATATGAGTGCCTTCTCTGGTCTCCTATTTTGTAGATTTCTTTGGTGATCACTGCAGTGTTTGGAGTTGTGGTGTATCGCCTGGTTGTTATGGAACAGTTTGCATCATTCAAGTGGAATTTCATCAAACAACACTGGCAGTTTGCAACATCTGCTGCAGCTGTCTGTATCAATTTCATAATCATTATGTTGCTGAATCTTGTAAGTATCTACAATGTTATTCTTCAATAAGTAAAAAGGGAATGTACCGGAGCCAGCTCTGTTTCCTTTATATTTGGAATGTGTTTATAGGGAAGACAAAAAAGACCAAGCCACATTTCTGACACAGACAGCTCTGTTTGGCAGAAAAGATTTCGTCTATGTGGTTTAGATGATAGACTGCTGTAATTAAAACTAATGCTAGGTACATTGTATTCCCTGACCTTTGACTTTTTAGCCTAACTTCCATCCATTGAGTATCTAGTTGTGTGCTAGAGATGATGCTGTACTGTTTCTAAGCAAATAAGAAATTGTTTGGGTTAGAAAATCATTCAAACAAACTCAATTTCATAAGATAATTTTTTGAAAATACATAGCAAGATGTTTTTAAAAGTGAAGATTCGTTGTCTCCAAGTCTTCATGTAAAATGGATAACAGTCAAGCAGCTAGCTATTCCATTGTTTGTGCTCTGAAACTAAGCATAATTTTTATTCCTCTCTCTTTCCCTCTCTCTCTCTCTCCATTCTTTCCTTTCCCTTGTTTCCTTCCTTCCCTCCTTCCTTCCTTTCTCCCTCCCTTTCTTCCTCCTTCCTTCTTTTCATTCCTTCCTTTTCCCTCCCTCCTTCCTTTCCTCCCTTCTGCCCTCCTTTCCTACCTTTCTTCTTTCCTTATTTTCTTCCTTCTTCCTTCCCTTCCTTCTTCCTTCCCTTTTTTCCTTTTTTCTTTCCTTCCTTCCATCCTCCTTCCCAGCCTTTCCTCCCTTCCTCCATTCTTCCCTTCTTCCTTCTCACTCTCTCTAAATTTCACTCTATCTCTCTCTGTTCTCCCTTCTCTTCTTTTCCTAACACTTCTCTTTGCCTACCTGCTCTGTTCTATCAAGAGTATGACTTTGTCTAACCATGGGCTCTCTTTTTGTCACAGTCTGGCATGTTAACCCTTTATCTTTTTTGTTTCTACTATATGACTATGTTGGTTGTGTGTCTACTGCTTATTTAACTTAAATCATAAAGTATTCATATGTGCTAATTTTTCAGAGAGAGCATCTTTTTCTGTTTCAACATTGCATGCACTTACTGGTTTGTAGACCAAATATCCATGACTGAGAGGGCAATATTATACCTAGGCTTACCTCTTCAGCATGGTCTATCAATGGGAGCCAATTTTCTCTGAAAACAAGAGGCAGTGAATGGCACATTAAGGATATTTTTCCTTTAATTCTTCCAACAACTGCACAAGGTCAATATATTCTTTACTATGTAAATGAGGAAACAGTGATTCAGAGAGCTTAAATAACTTGCCCCAAATCAATGTATATGTAGGAAGTGTTAATGCTAGTATATTTAAATACCATGAGATAATTTATAAGGATAGTTGAGCAATGTATAAGTAACGATGTTGATATTATAACAGGTAATATGCATTTGATTTCAAATGTGGTTGACACTGATGTTCCATATTTAGCCTGGAAGGAATTGGGACCATTAGCTATTTGATTTTAAAATAATCAGAGAAAATCTTAATATAAAGGTGAATAGTCACTGTGATAAATGAAGAAATATTAATGTGAGGACAACATCTTCTACTGAAGTCTGCTTTTCTCATGTCCAGTTTAATTTGTAGAAAGAAAATACTAGTTACAGTATCTCCAAAAAAACCATAAAATAATTAATGCCTTTGGCTCATCGTTTAAAGTGCACAATAATCTTTGAAAAAAATGCAATACTTGAACTGGGGAGTCGGTATAGTAGTATATATAATGTAGTATAAGCCGGGCTTGGTGGCTCAGCCTGTAATCCTCACCTTGGGAGGCTGAGGTGAGTGGATTGCCTGAGCCCGCGCGGGGGTTCGAGACCCGCCTGGGCAACTTGGTGAGACCTCATCTCTACAATAAATCAAAAGATTAGCTGGGTGTGGTAGCGCGCGCCTGTAGTTCCTGCTACTTGGAAGGCTGAGGCGGAAGGATAGCCAGAGCCCAGCAGGTCGAGGCTGCAGTGATCGGGAGTGGCCACTGCACTCCAGTCTGGGCGACAGAGTGAGACTCCAACTCAAAAAAATAAATAAATAAATAAGGTAGTATAGTTTTACACTGCGCAGACACTAAAAAAAAGCCATTCCTAGCATGGAAACTTTAGATTTTTATATTTGTGATGATACTTTTATCGTAGATAATAAAAGATCTTGTTTCTAACAAAATCAGTACAAATCATGACAAAATTATAACAAAAATTGTTTTTAAAGTTTTCAAAGTTTATTAGAGAAAGGAGAGAGAAAAGACAGGGTGGCACAGGAGAAAGAAACTGCCGACAAATTTTGAGTAGACAGAGGTTACTGCGGTTGACCCTATTGTCTGAGGAAAAGCAGGCTAAGTAGTTGTGTTTATTTCCAGGTAGTACAAGTAGTCAACCAGTTTGATCGTAAATTGACTTCATTTTTTATCTTAAGTAGGTTGGTTGACATAAAAAGAACTGGTCATTGGTTCTTACACTCTAGCGGGAAAATAGGAGTCAAGGCCCAATGAATGCACAATGAGGCAACTGGGTTGTGATAGTGAATCGGAGAACTTGAAGGGAAGAAGAGAGTGTACTGACTCTGGTGGGCCAAGAAAAAGCAGAAAGAGGATGATTATTTTGAGAAACGTAACCTGCAAATGGACAGAGGCCCATGTAAGGAGATTAAAATATTAGAAGAAATGACTATGTAATTACTGTGCTGGTAAATTCGAACACTTTCAAGAAAGCATAAGGCATTCTGGTGGGAAAAATAGTCAAAACTGCTTAAAGTAAAAACTGATATCCTAAGTAGATTGTCAATCATGGAAGAAATTGAAAAAAATATTACAAACCAGCAACGTGATTTTATCATAGGCACTGTGTTGAAAGACATTTTAAATTTTAAATGAAAAGAATTAATTGTGCAGATTAATCCAGAATCTAAACAAATATATAATGCATTCTGAACAAACATAAATCTGATTTTTTAAAATATATCTGAAAAGTTAATATCAAAAATGAAGCTCAAGAGCATTTAGAGCTACATTCATAATAATTACAAGTATACATCAAAATATTTTTAAGAATAATTCCTGGAAAGCAAGAATATATGTAATTTTTATTTTTTCAATATATTATCTAATATTTATTATTTATTTTGAATTCTCTAGATTTTCTGCAATATTCTTATATTTTATTATTCTATTTAAAACTGATAAAAGGCAAAACATTAAAAAATTATTCTTTTATATTCTATTTTAAGAAATCATTAATAATGTCATTCAAAATTTATATATAATAATCATCATTGTATTATTATTTAGAATAGCAAATATTGGAAAAAAGAACCCCTAGATAATGAAAAAATAAGAGAATATCAGTTCAAATTCTGTATAATGGAGTATCATATAATCTATTAAAATAGAATTTTAATGTTATTTAAGGACATTAAATACAGTTACATAAGAAGAATATAAAATTTCACTTGATTCCATTTTTCTAGAATACACACACACCCACTCCTGGATTTTGAAACTGTAAGAAATGAAAGTCAAGCATTAATTAACACAGAAACAGAAAACCAAAAGACCTCATGTTCTCATAAGTGTAAGTTAAACACTGGGTACTCACAGGCATGAGGATGGAAACAAGAGACACTGAGGACTCCAAAAGAGAGAAGTAAAAGAAGGAGGTTAGTGTTGAAAACTACCTATTGCGCACCATTTGGGTGATGGATTTAATAGAAATGTAAACATCACTATCATGCAACTTGCCCACGTAACAAAACTTCATGTGTAGCCCTTGAATCTAAAATGAAAACAAAACAAAATTTAAAAATATATATTAACAGTGTTAATTTCTTTTTCACCTTTGTGAAGAATCGGATGGTTGTAGGTGTGTGAATTTTTTTCTGGGCTCTCTATTCTATTCCATTGGCTGATTTGTCTGTATGCCAGTATGGTTACTATAGTTTTCTGGTATATTTTGAAATCAGGTAGTGTGACGCCTCCAGCCTTCTTCTTTTTGCTCACGATTGCTTTGGCTATTTGGGGTTGTCCGTGGTTCAATATGAATTTTAGAATTATTTTTGCTATTTCTGGGAAAAGAATAACTGGTATTTTGATAGGAATTGCATTAAACTTGCAAGTTGTCATTTTAACAATATTAAATCTTCCAATCCATGAACACAGGAAATTGTCCATTGATTTGTATCTTCTTCACTTACTTTCATCAATGTTGTATAAATTTCAGTGTAGAGGTTTCGCTTCCTTGATTAAATTTGTTTCTACATATCTTAATTTTTATTCTACATATCTTACTTTTTATTGTGGCTATTGTAAATGGATTTATTTCCTTGATTTCTTTTTCAGGTAATTTGCTATTAGCACGTAGAAACACTACTGATTTTTGTATAATGTTGTGCCCTGAAACTTTACTGAAATTATTTATGCTTACAATTTTTTGTTGGAGTTTTTAGAATTTTATATATAAATTTTTAAATTTTTATATATAAATTTTATATATTCATATCAACTGCAAACATGGACAATTTACTCCTTTCCCATTTAATTTTGGTTCTTTATTTCACTTATCTAATCATTCTGGCTAGGACTTCCAGTAATATACTAAATAAAAGTGGAGAAAGTAAGCACTCTTACCTTGCTTTTAATCTTAGAGGAAAAGCTTTCAGCTTTTTTTTCCATTCAGCATGATGTTACCTGAGCATTTGTCATGTATGGTGTTTATTGTGTTGAGGGAATACGTTCTATGCCTAATTTGTTGAGAGTTTTTATCTTGAAGTGTTGTTGAATTCTGTCAAAAGTTTATTCTGTGTCCATCAAAATGATCACATGGGTTTTATCTTTCTTGTTGATGTGATAAATCATATTCATTAATTTGTATATATTCAACCATCCTCACATCCCTGGGACAAAACCCACTCTATCATAGTATATAATGTTTTGATTTGCTGCTGAATTCTGTTTACTAATATCTTGTTAAGGACTGGGCAGCTCTGGAGCAAGGATTGCTGGCATTTGTGATATCAAATGACCACTGGAGATTTTCAACTTACCTTTTTTCTAAAGAGATTTCCCCAACTCTGAGCTGATCCTGGTGAGGGAGATAGTGAGATAGAGGCAGGATGCCTTGCTCTTCTACTTACAGCTTTATTATTTCTGATTTCTATACTTCACATAGATTTTACCATTCCCCTGGTGCTCGCCTGCATTCTTCTTCATTCACTATAGTTAAAATTTTTTAAATCGTTGTTTATTTATTGATTTGGTCCCTTTTTGTGGAAAGGATGAATGCCAGGTAACTGTAGTTGGCCATCTTTCTCACATCACTCTCCTATATAATTTTTTCTGATCATTCAAGCATTTTTCCCTGCATATAGATATTCATTTAAAATCAGAAAAAAAATTGTTTTTAAGACATTCCATCATTATATAAAATGCAAAACAAATAACAAGTAAAATACACTTTTTAAAAATATGAGTCACTCATAAAGCCACAGCCACATGGGTAGCAACCTTGGATTACTTTTAAATTTTTGGTTTTTTACCAAGTAAATAAAAGATTTGCCAGTGGATGAGCAGCGTCTCCACACATATAAATTATGTTTATTGTGTTCTCTTGCGCGCTCCGCTCCCATTTCTCCCCTACCTTTCTCAACACTGTTCAAGCTTTCATCCTTTTGTACTGTCAGTTTCTCGATTTTCACTCACAAAAATCAGTGAACATTGAACACAGGCAAAGCAGAAATTTACTACTTGACCTGTGTGATCCTGGCCATACTACATAACATATATGAACTATAATTTCTTGATTCTTTTTTTAGATGGAGGTGATAAAACTCACACATGGGGGTATTTAAAGAGGAAATGAGATCATTCTCAAGTGCATGAAAGATGCTAAGACATGTTAATGTTCTTCCTTTGTATTTGCTTGGCTCCAATATTTTAAATTTTTTCCCTTTATGTGTCTATCTATATACGTATTTTTTCTTACAAAGTATTAATATTTAAACAAAATTTTTCCATTTTTCTCAACTTTAAGTAATAGATGCAGTTAGATGACTTATTTTCCTTCATCCCAAAATATGGAAATAATGACAATACTTTCTTTGGTCTTCCTAAATTCTTCAGACCACATCGGCATTGACGGATACTTATTTTTGCTCTTTTTTCTTTAAATGATATCTGCTGCTTATTTATAAATATTTGAATGCTCAGAGTCATCATTGGAAGAAAGAAAATCAAACACATTTTGTTGTGTTGTGTCTTCCATCAGATATGTCTAAAAACATAAGACAATTTTTAAATGTTTAATCAGTTCATGCAGAAACTATGCACTATGATAATTTTCAGTAGTCTTGTACTTTTTAATGTCTTAATTCTATGTTCTCCTTTTTAAACTCTATTATATTGATGTTTTATAGCTTTGAACTATAAAATCAATGTATTGTTATTGTAAAAAGTATTAAACTATAAACATATTAAATAAAAGTCACCTCTTTTTCTCACCATAAATTTAATTGTACGCATTGGAGCTCATCATTGTTAATCGTCTCATGTGTTTTTATTTTCTTCTCCCTCCATCAATTATTCTTGTCTTTTAAAAGAACATCCTGTGTTCCTGTGTTTATTTTGTAATTTGTTCCAAAGACCTGCTAATCTTCAAAATTATCAGCAGGTCTTTGGATTAATGAACTGGCCTAATATTTCTGAAGATGTGGAATACTTCACAAGCAGGAAAAATGAAAAAGCTAAATGTGTTAGTTAATTTTTGCTTGGAGAAGCAAGCATGACAGCTGTGGGAACAGAAAAATCCAGGTTAAACTGGGCTCGGTGGCTCAGCCTGTAATCCCTCGCTTGGGGAGGCTGAGGTGAGTGGATTGCCTGAGCCCGCAGGTTTAAGACCCGCCTGGGCAACTTGACGAGCCCTTATCTCTACAATAAATCAAAAAATTAGCCGGGCATGGTAGCGCACACCTGTAGTTCCAGCTATTTGGAAGGCTGAGGCGGAAGGATCGCCGGAGCCCAGCAGGTCGAAGCTGCGGTGGCTGGGAGCGGCCACAGCACTCCAGTCTGGGCGACAGAGTGAGACTCCAACTCAAAAAAAAAAAAAAAGAAAAAAGAAAAAGAAAAATCCAGGTTCAGTTCAATCCTTAGTACCCACCTAATGGAATAACCATCTATCTTCTCAGTTAAGCTGAAGAACTTGTCAGACCAAGCTCATGGTCAGAACCTGCATCTGAATACCTCAAAACATCTTATAAAAGAGTTCTTTTTGCCTTCATTGATGTTGTAGAAATCAAAGTTTGGCCAAAGAGTCCATTGTACCAGACTCTAGTTTTATATTATTCTGGCTGCTTCCTCACCATCAATTCCTTAAACTTGAACTCTTCTGTACCTCTCACCCCCACCCTCAGTTACCACCCCCTCCCTAGAATCACAATTGTCTCTCATACCTACAGTTTTCTCTTTCTCTCACAAAGTTCAGATACAACTTGTTCTCTTTAAATTTACATGTCTGTTGAGGCTTAATGCATTACTATTTTTATGAAGCAATTATTTGTTTATTTTTTAGAATTATGCATTTGCATTTACAGTATAAACATGGCTAAACTTAATGATGTGAATCTGTAGAAATAAATTCTCTAAAGGCAGGTGAAGATGGTATTGTTTGAGTCAGAAAACCCAATTTTTTGAGATTTTCAATTTTTTGAGCTCTCTTTAATTGAGTTCTAGAACCCCTGTAACGTATTTGTGCTATAAAAACCATCATTCATAGATCCTGAGAAAAGACAGAACTATTTTATAAATGTTTACTCCTACTCATTGGACATTTTGATATAATGATTCAGGGATTGTTAGAAATGGCATAAACCATAAAAGTGCTTCTCCTTTGCCTTTGAAATAACTCAGGAGATTTTGAAGTGGATTTAGTGCAAAGGAAGTGAACTATATAGCCTACTCAACCAATGTGCAAAGAATGTTGTGTTTCTCAGATTTAATTAGTGTAAAGGAACAATGCTCTTTAGAATGTATGCATTCTCTTCCTACTAAGCATGTTAAAGCACTTTACAGATAATTAAACAGCCCTTCTAATTCACCTGAATATGCAGGATTCATTTAAATGCTTAATCAAACAAGGAGAGATTAAAATCATTAGTGTCAAATATTATACCACCAAAAATGTTCATATAGAAAATCCAATGCTACATCCTGTTATGCTATTTTTAGACAAAACTAAATATATAGCTAATATAAAAGTGCTTTTTTTTCTTCCTTAATAAACTTTAGGATCCCTGTACCACTCTTTTCTCTGAATAAAGGACTTGCCATCAGTCAAAATTTTATCTTAATCTAATTTGCATTTCAGCTATTACGCATATGTCTTAATTATAAACTGTAGGCATAGGTTTAAATCAAACTTATTTTTAAATCAGAAACTTTTAATATTTAGTGTACATAGACAAAAATCCTAAACCATTCTTCACATGGTTTATGTATCTTCTTCATTATATCAGTGACTAACTTATAAATTTTGTTTCTGCAACATTTCTCTTATCCATTTTCTGCTCATCATCTTCACATCTGCTTCCTTAGTTCAGCTATTTGTCACTCTTAGCTTGGACTGTTGCTGCAGCCTTCTGACTGGTTAGTCTTTCTGTCTCGATTCTAAACTATTCCTAGTTTCCTTGCACACAAATGTTGGAAGTATCTTCCTAAATTATAAATTTGATCACCGTGTGCTTAAGATTGTTTATTTCCTCTGGTATGAATTCTACATTCATTATCTTAGCATAGGAGGCCTTCCATTATTTAAAGCCAATTGTCCTTTCTCTTCCTGTTTAAAACTGTGTCTTGATGCATCCCTTTAAAAAAATCACCCTGCATTCCAACCTATAGACCCACTTTCACTTGTTTTCTGGGCACTTTTAGAATTATGCTACTTCACAGTCCTTGTTCCTTGGTGTGCAGAGCTGGTGTTTTCTCTGTCTGGAATGCTGCCTTTTTTTAAAAATTGTATCCTCGGAGAATATTGCTTTACCTTAGAAAATTCTAGTTAAGCTTCCTCCATAAAGCTTTTCCTCAATCTCATATGTGGAATTTGTGATTCTTCTTCTCACAAAGTGTTTGGACATACTTATTCTTCCTCCTATCAGATTCTACTGATAGAATTAAACAATTCCTTTTGGGAATATTCTCCTGTTATAGTGCTTAGGAGATGTCATTTCTCCCACTATTAGAAAGTTTCTTACTAGTGGGGATTGTAGCTTCCTCATTTTTGTATCTCTAAGTCTTTATTTAATGCCTAAAAATAATCATTTTAATAAATTTGAAATATATTTTTCTTCAAATATTCTAGCATTGCATGTGCTCAAAATTATTTTTTTCTATTAAAATTGTATTTTCAGCCGGGCTCGGTTGGGAGGCTGATGTGAGTGGATTGCCTGAGCCCACGGGTTCGAGACCCCCTGGGCAACTTGGCAAGACCTCATCTTTACAATAAATCAAAAAATTAGCCGGGCATGGTAGCGCGCGCCTGTAGTTCCAGCTACTTGGAAGGCTGAGGCGGGAGGATCGCCAGAGCCCAGCAGGTCGAGGCTGCGGTGGCCGGGAGCGGCCACTGCACTCCAGTCTGG
>CAUYQG010241138.1:0-12909 GCA_963574415.1 Tarsius wallacei | reverse complement strand
CTACCACGCCCGGCTAGTTTTTGATTTATTGTAGAGATGAGGTCTCGCCAAGTTGCCCAGGTGGGTCTCGAACCCGCGGGCTCAGGCAATCCACTCACCTCAGCCTCCCAAGGCGCGGGATTACAGGCTGAGCCACCGAGCCCGGCGGGTTGGCTTTTCATATGGTGGGATCCACAGCAGGACTTGAGTGTATGTGGATTTTGGTATACCTTGGAAAAAGTATACCAAGGGAAGAAGGTATAGCCAATCTAGCTTGCTTCCATTATCTTCCAGATGTTTGATCCCTTTCTAACATAGAATCTGGTACCTCCTTTTAATTCTTTATATTGAATAATATATTTATGTGTCTGTCACCTTTCCCTTTGTTCGAGTCAGAGTCTCACTCTATCACCCAGGCTGGAATACAGTGGCATGCTCATGACCACTGCAGCCTTGACCTTCTGGGCTCAGGTGATCCTTCTGCCTCAGCCTTATAAGTAGTTGGACTATAAGATGCAATCCACCATTCTCAGCTGATTTTTTGGTTTACTGTAGAGACGAGTTCTCGCCAAGTTGCCTAGGCTGGTCTCGAACCCCTGGGCTTAGGCAATCCTCTCGACTCTGCCTCCCAAAGTGCTGGGATTATAGGCATAAGCCACTGCCCCTGGCCTCACTTCTCTTATAGATTCACAAAATGACAACAAAATCATACACTTTCAAACTTAACTATGCCTGCCATCACATTAACTCAAAACAAGTTTGGTTTGTATTAAAAAACCAAACTGGGTAACCTATCTCTACCAAAAAAATTAGCTGGGTGTGGTGGCATGCACCTGTAGTTCCTGCTATTCGGTAGACTGAGGCAGAAGAATCACTTGAGTCCAGGTGGTTGAGGTTGCAGTGAACCATGAATGCACCACTGCATTCCAGCCTGGGCGACAGAATATCCTGTTTCTAAAAAATAAAAATAAAATAAAAAGTGAAGCATGTATGTGGATGAATGTGTTTGCATTCTTCTTGCTAAGAATAGCCCTCCTCTAGCCAGGCACGGTGGCTCACACCTATAATCCTAGCACTTTGGGAGGCTTAGGAAAGAGGATTGACTGAGACCAGGGTTCAAGACCAGCCTGGGCAACTTGGTGAGACCTACAATAAATTAAAAAATTAGCTGGGTGTGATGGCACATGCCTGTAGTTCCAGCTACCTGGAAGGCTGAGGCAGAAGGATCGCTCGAGTCCAGCAGGTAGAGGCTGCAGTGGCCGTGAGCGTGCCACTGCACTCCAGCCTGGGGGACAGAGTGAGACTATCACTCAAAAAAAAAAAAAAAAAAAGAATATGAATGAATGAACTTAGAATAACTGCTGCTGCAGGACTGGGTATGGTTGGACCCCACTGCATGATGCAAGAAGCATATCTGCCTCTGAAAGTTTTGTAAACATGAAAATTAAGCACATTTGTATAGAGAAGCAAAGGGAAAAAACTGCTGCTCTCTTTTGTTTTTTGTATTCAGTGACTTTACATAAAAAAGGAGGGGAATCCAGCTCCCTGGACTGAGCTGTAATCCCAGCTGTTCAGGAGATTTTGATTTATTGTAGAGATGAGGTCTTGACATGTTGCTCAGGTTTCCAATCCCTGAACTCAGGTAATCCTCTGTCTCCACCTCCCAAAGTGCTGGAATTATAGGTGTGAACCAACACGCGCTGCTCATTCATATTCTTATATTCTTCCTCCTTTCTTCCCATTCCCTTCCTGTTCTCTTCCACAAACAGAACATTTTATCAGTAATTCTTAAATCTGTCCAAATACTTGAATCAGCCCAATTGCTATTTCAAAATACAGAATCTCCAGGAGTCACAGGACTTGGGAATCTGTTTTTAAAAAATCTCTCCAGTTCAATCTATGGTCCAAAGGACGGTCAGGTTTGTCAAACCCAATGCCACATTATTATGTAAAAACGTCATGCATGTTAAAGGAGAAAGAGGCAGATATTCTCTGGCTGTAACCTGCTTGTTTGTTGAAGACAAATAAATTAGAAAATTATAGCATTATTCCAGCATTTCCTACTCAGCAAGGTATTCCTACAGAGGAACTGTGAAGGTCTTCTGTTACCTAGTCTTAAATGTGGTTCAAGTTAAAAACAAGTAACACAAAAGTTTACAGTTGTTTATCTCCAAATTTATAAAATATTATGTTCCATGCATAATTGGAAAGAAGTGTATTGTACAGTTGTTGACTGTAGTGTACTAAATAAGTCAATTAGGTCAAAGTGGTTAACTGAATTATACAAGTCATTAACGTTCTTTCTGATCTGTTGTCTGCTTGTTTTATCAGTTAGTAAAAGAGAAGTATGCTAACATCTCTAATTATGAAAGTGAATTTCTCTCTTTTTGGTTCTATCAATTTTTGTATTATATACTCTGAGGCTGTATTACGTATATATAAATTTTGAGCTATTTTATCTGTCTGTTGTAGAAACTCTTACCATTATGAAATTCCCTTTATTGTTCTGGAAACACTTTTACCTTGAATTTGTTTTCCTACCTAGTTTGACAATTCTCCTTTAATTGGAGTGTTTAGTCCATTTATATTTAATGTTTTCACTGGCATAGGCATAGCTGAATTTAAGCCTTCCACTTTGCTGTTTATTTCTATTTGTCTCATTTGCTCTGTGCATCCTTGGCTTATTACAATCTATGTTAAATTAGTACTGTTACTGGTTCATGAACAATGCAAAAACTTTACAACATTTTAACTCTATACTCTGTGCTGCTAAATTTCTATATTTCTATATTTCAAATTTCTATATTTCACTTCTACCTATATGAGGGGACCCCCCCCAAAAATCCCAGAATTATCTTTTGGAGAGTGGACTCCTTGTAGTATAGGATTCCTCTGCTGGGTAAGTGTTCTAGGAACCCATCAGCATTTATGTACCACTAGCCTTGTTGTGAGAAGCTGCATTCCACTTCAGTGAATTTTTTTTTGAGATCCTTTCAAGCATTTGTACATTTCATGATGGGTGATTTACAAGTGCACCTGCCCACATTCCACTGATGTTCAGCAGTTTTTGACCAAAAACAGCATGACCCCCCAGTACCTCACCCTCCCTATTTACCCAGTATTGTTCCAAGCAACTTTTTTTGTTTCCCTGGATGAAAAAGTCCTCAAAGGGAAATGCTTTGCCAATGTGGAAGAGGTGAAACAAAAAATGGCAGAAGGACTAAAAGGCATCAAAATTGGCAAGTTCAAAAACCGTTCTGAGCAGTGAAAAAAAGCATCTTGATAGTTGTATTGCATCAGGGAGTACTTTGAAGGTGACTGAAGTTTAAACATATAAGAATACATAATTTTTTATAAATAAATTCTGGGGTTTTTTTTTGGGTCCCTCCTCATATATGATAATAAACCACAGAAAATATTGGCTTTATTTTTTTTGGGAAAGCAGGATTTATTGAGAGAACAGAAAAGCTCCAACAGTGGGAGGGAACCCAAAGGAGTTGCCCAGAAAATATTGTTTAACAAACAATATTTTTATATATTTCCTACATATATATGTGCATGTGTGTGTGTATTTTTTAGTTGGAGTCTCACTCTGTTGCCCAGGCTGGAATGCAGTGGCACGCTCACAGCCACCTTAGCCTCGATCTGCTGGGCTCGGGCGATCCTTCCGCCTCAGCCTTCCAAGTAGCTGGAACTACAGGCGCGCGCTACCACGCCCAGCTAATTTTTGATTTATTGTAGAGATGAGGTCTCGCCAAGTTTCCCAGGCGGGTCTCGAACCCGTGGGCTCAGGCAATCCACTCACCTCAGCCTCCCAAGGCGCGGGATTACAGGCTGAGCCACCGAGCCCGGCCCCAGCTAATTTTTAAATTTATTGAGAGCCAAGGCCTTACCAAGTTGCCCAGGCTCGTCTCAAAGGGTTCAGGCAATCCTCTGCCTCCCAAAGTGCTGGAATTACAGGCGTGAGCCACCACACCCGGCCCATGCATATATTTTTTAGGTACTCTTAATTTCTTCCTGCAATTCCATGCTTTCACTTAGGATTATTTTATTTTATTTTATTTTTTATTTTATTTTATTTTTGAGTTGGAGTCTTACTCTGTCTCCCAGACTGGAGTGCAGTGGCCACTCCCAGCCACCGCAGCCTTGACCTGCTGGGCTCCGGCGATCCTTCCGCCTCAGCCTTCCAAGTAGCTGGAACTACAGGCGTGTGCTACTATGCCCAGCTAATTTTTGATTTACTGTAGAGATGAGGTCTCGCCAAGTTGCCCAGGCGGGTCTTGAACCCGCGGGCTCAGGCAATCCACTCACCTCAGCCTCCCAAAGGCGCGGGATTACAGGCTGAGCCACCGAGCCCGGCTAGGTATCTTTTTTATAGAGTGATTTGAGTTCTTCGGCAGCACATATACTAAAATTGGAACGATACATGTGTATTTTTATTTGTTTGTGATAGAATACTATAAAGTAGCCATCCTCAACCTTTTTGGCAGACAAAACAGTGATGGGGGATCATCAGACACTAGATTCTCATAAGGAGCATGCAATCTAGACCCCTCGCAAGTGCAGTTCACGACAGGATTCGAGCTTCTATGAGAATCTAATATCCCCAATCTGACTGGAGGCGGAGCCTCCATTGCCAGCTACTGCCCTCCTGCTATGCGGCCAGGTTTCTAACAGGCCACGACCAGTACAGATCCGCCTGGGGGCGGTTTGTGAGGACCCCTGCTATAAAGGGCATAAACCTATAAAGGGCATAAACAGAATAACGTAAAATAATACTTGTAAAAGGTCAAATTTAAAAAATGCCAGGGGAACCCATCTGTAGACATATCCCTTGGAGTGAAACCTGAAGGATAAGAACGATTTAGCCATTGGACAAGCCCACGAGAAATTACTCCAGGCAGTCTGAACGTGAAGCCAGATGAACATCAAGTCTGCAAGGGCTCCTACCCAACCAATAAGGCTAGCTGGCAACCAGCAGGACAGGGTGTTACATGATATTGGTGGTGGGTAAGGAGCAAGCTATTAAATAGCTTGAGGGCCTACCAAGGAGTTTAGGTTTTATATCATTTATTGTATTGAAAAGCCTTTTTAATGTTTTAAGTAGGGGGCAACACTATCAAGTTTGCTCTCGAGGAAGAATGTCCAGAATCAATCAGAAGGCAACACAAGAGAGAAGTTAGGAGCCTCGTACAATGTTCCAGGTGAGAAATGTTGTAGCAGAGACTGCATGATGGCAGATGAAAGAAAGGATAAGAAGTAGAGAGACTCTTTGGATTTCCTCCATTCATAGATGAGTCATAAAAAGTCTAGATTCAGAAGCCAGATTACAAACTGGGCTCCCACATGACAAGCTAGAGTTCTTGAAGATTCTGAATCATAGACCACGTGTCTCTTTTCTTCCTTTCTAGTTATAATATTTTGTGTTTTATACTTCTAAATACCTTACAAGTATTAATTCACAATCTTACCAATATGAGAAATCTCACCACATGAGAAATAGAATAAAATCGTTTGAAAGCTTTACAACACAACATATGTGAGTGAATATAGTTTCTTTTTCCTGAATATAAATAGATATTTAAACAAAGTATTATGTTTTATAGATAGCTTCTGGTTAAAACGTGGGTTCTGGCCGGGATTTTTGGCTCAGCCTGTAATCCCGTGCTTTGGGAGGCTGAGGTGAGTGGATTGCCTGAGCCCGCGGGTTTGAGACCAGCCTGGGCAACTTGGCGAGACCTCATCTCTACAATAAATCAAAAAAATTAGCTGGGCGTGGTAGCGCGCCTACTTGGAAGGCTGAGGCAGAAGGATTGCCGGAGCCCAGCAGGTCAAGGCTGGGGTGGCCAGGAGCATGCCACTGCACTCCAGCCTGGGTGACAGAGTGAGACTCCGACTCAAAACAAACAAACAAACAAACAAAAAACAGGGTTCTTTCTCATCTGAGTTCCTACCATCTTGGTACATCCATTTCTTTCAGAGAATTCCTTGCGCAATTTTGTTTTTACTTTTATATTCATCTTAATATCCTATTATTTTTTAAATCTAAAATGTACAGCAACAAAGTTATAGAGCTCCTGAATTGGGAGTTGCTATGGAGATTACTAAATTATTCCACTTTTAGTTTACTGATGAGGAAACTAATAGAAAATGAGAGAAATGTACTGAATAGTCTGAATAGTCATGCTTACTCAGCCAGTGATAAGAAGAGGAAGAAATTTCTCCTTAATAAATACAATGAGCACAAAGAAATTTGCATAGTGTGTTATGAACAATGTATCCCAGGGAGAAATAAGCCTTGCCACCCTCCTTAGCTACTTGCACTTGAAGAAGTAAAGAAGAAGAGTTTAAAGATAAGTGCCCAAGAAAAAAAAGTCAGTGACATTTCAGGGAAGATCAACATTAGAGGCAAGAAAGAATTAGCAGAATATGAAGAAGATGACTTTAGAATTTTATTTACTTAATTCTTTTTTCATTTAGATGTTACATAAACACAAGTTGAAAGTTTAAATTAGAAACAAATTATTGTTTACTGTTTATTACACATATTTAAAATGATGTTAACATATAATAAAAATGTGCACACCTCGTATTCCATAGTAAGTGTTCTGTCATACCTTATTATGCATTTTATTATTCTATAAAATCTAGAGGTAAAAGAAAAGGACACCACTTCAGGTGCTATTATAGATGGATATCTACTATGTGTGTATATTATCTATCATAGATGACATCTGGCAAGGATTAAGGAAATCAGATTTTTAAAAAATCTTACCATATGCTATCTGAACCAGGCTAATGTTTTATACATTAAAAACAAAGTGAAGCAGAGGTGGATAAGAGGGCCAGTGCTGAGTTGAACGTAGGTTTTGTTAGAGACCTCAGTTAGCTATTAGACCATAAAATAATATAGTCACTCACTCACTTTTACCATCTTGGCCTAATTCCAAAGCACTGAATCTAATAGAAACCTATGTCTGGGGGGGCAGGGAGGGGAAGGAAGGGGGGATTAACGGTAGTCAATATTTGTCTGGGGACGGGGGGGGCACACCTCATCAACAAGGGTACCTACACAATGCATATTTGTATACCTAGCCCTTAACTGTACCCCACAATTTTAAAATAAAAAATAGGTATTAGGAAAAAAAAAAAAAAAAGAAACCTATGCCGGGAGAGTTTCAGTGGTTTCATTTTGGTAACTAAGAATCAGGTGGAAGAAATATGAGGTAATGGTGTTCGTTAAACTCCACCAATAAAAACTCAACAGCTTTATCTTCTTCTGCAGAGAACTTGATATTCAATTTGTATTTATAGGTTTCCTAGGGAAAAAGAGAAAATGTGAGGACGATCTCAAACAAATAAATAAACATGCTGAAAAGATTTATTCTGGTATACCTTTAAATTTTCAATGCTTTTGTCAGTCTGATAAGAGTCAGATCAAAAATATAATAAATAGCAGGTCAGATGCTCAGCTGCTTTTTCCATTACAGGTGTGTCAGACAGCAGGTGATGTCATCAAAGAGCAGGTACAGATGGTGCAGCCATTTTCAAAAAAGAAGACAGAGAAGCCAGCATTGTTTTAAAACCATCACTGTAAATTTGAATGGCTTAGAATTTTTAAAAAATGTATATCCAAAAGTTCATATCCTACACTTATATAATCTGATTAAATTGTCTGCAAGTGAGAAATGAGTATCCTTTAAGGCTCCTGAAGTAATTCTCATATATAATTAAAGGAAGAAGAAACACTTTTACAGAACAACACAGATCAGAAAAGATGTGAGCTGGGCGTGGTGGCTCATGCCTGTAATCCCAGCACTTTGGTAGGCCAAGGTGGGAGGATTGCTTGAACTCGGGGGTTTTAGACCAGCCTGGGCAACATATTGAGACCACTTCTCTACAAAATATTAAAACATTAGCCAGGAATCGTGGCACATGCCTGTAGGCTGAGGGAAAGTGAACTGTAGTGAGCTGTGATTGTGCCACTGTACTCCAGCCTGGGTGACAGAGCAAGACTCTAACTCAAAAAACAAAACAAAACAGAAAGAAAAGAAAAGAAAAAGAAAAGAGTGAACTGATTGCACATATTAAAGAAAAACTTAATTAGGGATTTAAATAATTGTAAATACCACACAGATCACCTGACTGATATGGTGGGGGAAAAAAGTTCATATATATAAGCTTATATCATTCAAAATGTCAAAATTGAAAAGTAAGAAATGACAAAGAAACAAGAAGAAAAAATACAAGCAGCACTCACATACATTGTGATAACTTTCTTGGCTCTGCAGTGTATACTAGATAACCAAAATTCTATAATAATTTCCTATTTAAATATATTAACAGGATAATTGAAGATGGATTATAGCAATAGTGACTCCTACTTTGCTATTTTATTGACTTCTTACAACTTCAAATAATATATTCTGTCATCCCAAACTTTTAAATAATTTATATCAGTGACAAAATGTTTGGATGGACGTATATGAAGATCCAGATTGATAGGAATGTTTCATGCCAAAGAGAGTATTTTGGAATTGATCCATATTCATGGAGAATCAATGGACAGCATTAAGCAAAGGTGAGAGCAGACAATACAGGAACCTGTGGGAAACAGATGGGGAAAATACTGAGGTTGTAGAAGAAATACTTGGATGTCTCTTCTATCCAGGCCATGGATGATCAGGGCCCAAACTTGTTTAGTCAGGTAAGAATAAGAAAGAAAAACTATGCTTATGATAGATTGTTGATGTACAATTGCCAAAAAATTAAATGGTGACATCAGATACAAAGACAACAGAAAGAGCTAAGGATAATTCTAAAGTTTTTGGTGAATGCTGAAGACATTCTCCAAAATAAAAAATAGAGGTGGTGTAATAAGGTCATTTCCAAAGCAGTGTATAGAAAAGATGGAGAACAAAGAAAATTAGCCTGCAATGATGAGCAAAAAGACAAATCCATCCCTGATCAAGCAAGGATGAGAAAGCAGATACCATGTTTTAGGGGTACACTAAAAGGTAAAATCATCAACAACGCAGTATGAGTTAATAAATATGACTACTATGGCCCTAGAGCAAAAGTGTCAAACACTTTGAATTGTTATTACTCTGTGTTTTATTGTTTGCAGACAGCCTGGGGAGGAAAGAACTAATTGAAGCTATAAGAAAAGAGATCGGTGGTTGCAGTGTTCTTTCAGCATTCTTGCACTTTCAGGATAAACCATGAGTGACACAAACAGGAAGGATCTATGGTGCGTTCCATTTTGGGTACCAAAGTCAAGCTTGGACTTAATGTAGAATCTATAAAACCTATGGAGCCATCTCCGAAGGCAAGAACACTAGCAGAATGAAGGATGAAAATGATAAATGGAAAATAAGAACCCCGAAAACAATTGTTGACAAAATTCAAAGTAGTTCCTGAGTAAAGAATCTACTAGAAATATGCAGTGATAAACAATACTAAGAATTGAAGAACATAATTATACTCAAGGTTTTACTAGAGACCACAGATAATGCAATGAGATGAGGAAAAGAAAAGAAAGTATAAAATGATTGATTTTGGTTAACATTACACCTGTTAATCTATACAAATTTTAGAGTATTAATCTAAGAAGGATAACACTTACAATTGTTTAAAATTTGGATTTCCCCAAAATCATACACTAGAATATAAAATCAGAATTAGTATGCTGCTAGTTTAATTGGAAGATTATTTTAAGAAACATGAGAAACAGCCCAGGAGGGCCACATAAGGAAGGAAGAAAACTCAATGTGGAGGTGTTAAGAAGATTGCCATTGTGGTGGGTGGGGACACTTTTCTACACAGATCTCCTGAGAATTGTATGGAATTGATTCGAAAGGAGTTTATCACAATACAAGAATCAGGAGCATTTATCAATCAATTCCTATTCCTCATTTGTTAAACGCTGTTCTGATGGTGTATCTCCACATACTTCCAAGCTAGTCATGAGTCCAGGCTGCTGAAGTTCCCATTGGCATTGGGACATCAGAAGAGTCCTTGACAAACTGAAAATGCTTAAGATGGTGAAGTGTGAAGCAGGCAGCATGAAGTGAGGTCACACCTTAAAAAAAAAAATGGTCCCTTCAACCATGGATGGAATCAGAAGTAGGTCCAAAGAGACAGAGGCAGAGCATAAGAGGAGTCTGATACAATCCACAACAAAACACCAGGAGTCTTCCCTTATAGCAGCAATATCAGTTGAAAATCGTAGAGAAAAAGAAAAGAGAGACTTCATTGACAAGTGGTGCTGATTTGTCTAAGACTAAAAATAGTATGTGTTACTCTAGGTTTCTGAGAATCTCTCTCTCTCTCTCTCTCTCTCTCTCTCTCTCTCTCGCTCTCATATTACTCACCATACTTTTGGTAATGCAATAGATTCCTTTACATTAGGCATTTATTTTTTTCTTACCACTCTCCACTCTTCCTCCCGCCTCTCAACACCATAACTTTTGCCTGAATAAATCCTAAAATCCTACCCATGCTTTAAGGCTCGAAACACACCATCTGTCTCAGAAAATCTTAATTCCTCAGTTAAAAGTTTTGTTCATGTCATTTACTCTGAAAAAGTGTTATAGCTAAACCCATCACTCTGTACTAGGATGATATATTCACTGATTTATCTTTCAGTCAGACCACCAATGATTTTAGATAGAAGTCCCATCCATGTTACTTGTTTGCAGGGCAGGCTACATAACTTAGGGGTGTGGTTTAAAATGAACATGCAGAGCCACTTGCTGGTTGAAAAATTAGGAAAGCAGTGCTGTTAAAGATATTAAGTGATAAAGTCTTTTTTCATTTTTTTCATGGTCTCACTATTGACTTGTCATGGTTTTTGTACATGCTACTTTGAGAAAGAAAAAAATAAAATTTTAAGTTATCAGCAGAAATTATACCATTCACCTTTATATTGTTAAATTACAGTTTTACACACAACTATGAGAGCATTTAATGCATACGTGGAATCATTAAAATTACATGATTTTATATTCTATAGCTTATACGTGCAAATGTATTTTATTCTCACCCGAACAATATAAATGCCGCACAAAATAAAATTAACTATTTGTATTGGATTGATATGCACCTATTCTGGCTACACTCTATACCTGTGGCTTAATGATGAAGAAAGAAAGACTGAAAAGGAACTATGGGTTGCCCTTTCTTTCTAAAACCTCATTTCAGCTGAAGTGGTTGGCTGCTACAGAAAAGTAACATGAGAAAGAAAATGACAGAGTTTCAGTTCCCTGCTCATTCCATGTGCTTAGAACACCACGGCCTTCTTTCTGTAAGTGCAGATTTGAGTGGAAAGCGCGGCTTCTCGGTATTGTCAGCAACCCACTTAGTACTAAAAGTAACACACTTGCCTTGTACTTGCTTTGAGTCTTTTTAAACTCCTTCATGTCACACAGGGCTACTGGAATTTTATGATCAAGGGGCATTTCAAATGTTTCCTTGAATGGGGTAGCCAGGTAAATCTTAATTCCATGTTCACATGCATGTTCCACAAGACTTCATTTACAAAACATATGTCCAAAGATAAAATGATTAACAATTTCAACACAGTCACAGCAAACTACAAACCGATCTTGCAGCCCTCTGAGCACAGGGCCCAGTTTGACTGCACATGTCACACGCTCAATCTGTGGAACTGCCGATGCTCTTAAATTATGAAGACAGAGCAAGATGCATGGCCCTGTATCAGGGGCTCATTTTCCTAATACGTCTCCTGTTTCTGAATGCAGGAAGTTAAAGAAATCCATTAGATGGGCTAATATTTTGGAAGGAAGCTTTATCTCTACAAAAATAAATAAATAAATAAATAAATAAATAAATAAATAAATAAATAGACTGATGCTGATTTTTCTGTCCAGCATCTGTAGAAATTTTCTGCCAATTTGCCTGGAAGCACTGTTTGACCTGGGTTACAGCTCCAGTCTCTGTCTTGATTAGTGAATGTTTTTCTCTGTTGTGGTAAGTTAAACTGGACACTTGCCTTGTTCTCCTTATTTGCTTTCCATTTCTAAGTAATTGGTATTTAAGTAGCTACTTAAACTCCTCCCTGTCGAGCATTGACAGGAATTGGCAAAGCTTAGTAAGGAAGTCATCATTTTGCTGGATTTTCACAAAAGTTTTGCTCGATTGAACACAGACCTTGTTTAACCTTTTCCGTGTGTTTATTTGTTCTGAGATATTTTTGGTATAGAGTTTGAGAATTTCTGTGTATGAATCTTTAATTAAATTTATTTCCATTTAATTAAAAGATAAAAAGGATGGGAGCCTACAATATACTAAGTTACCTTAGATTTCTAAACCTTGATTATCTTCTGTAAATAATGGGAATTTCGATTCCTAAAAGCTCTAAACACCAACCTCCCGTATGACCCCGCGATCCCCCTACTGGGAATATACCCTGAAGAACTCAAATCACTTTATAAAAAAGATACCTACACTCATATGTTTATTGCAGCATTGTTCACAATAGCAAGAACCTGGAAACAACCTTGCTGTCCATCAAAAGAGGACTGGATTAAAAAAATGTGGTACATATACACAATGGAATACTGCGCAGCCATAAAAAAGAACGAAATCATGAATTTTGCAGCAACCTGGATGGAACTAGAGTCTATAATACTGAGTGACCTCTCACAGAAACAAAAATCTGAGTTTCACATGTTCTCACTCATATAGTAGACCTTGATCATCCAACGTATTACCACAAGAAAATGACTGACAGTGGTGGGAAACGATTGGGGGGGGGGGTGGGAGGGATGGGGAAGGGATTAATGGCAGTAAATACCTGTCTGGGGATGGGGGGACACTTCTTATCAACAAGGGTGCCTGAACGAGACATATTTGTGTACCTAACTCTTAACTGTACCCCTCAATATCACAATAAAAAAAATTGTATAA
>CAUYQG010241135.1:0-24295 GCA_963574415.1 Tarsius wallacei | reverse complement strand
GCCCAGACTGGAGTGCAGTGGCTGCTCCCGGCCACCGCAGCCTCGACCTGCTGGGCTCCGGCGATCCTTCCGCCTCAGCCTTCCGAGTAGCCGGAATTACAGGTGCGCACTACCACACCCGGCTAATTTTTTTGATTTATTGTAGAGATGAGGTTTCACCTGCCCAGGCGGGTCTTGAACCCGCGGCCTCAGGCAATCCACTCACCTCAGCCTCCCAAGGCACGGGATTACAGGCTGAGCCACCGAGCCTGGCTTATTTCATTCTTTTTGATGGCTGAATAGTATTCCACAGTGTATATATATACCACATTTTCATAATCCATTGATCGGTTGATGGGCATTTAGGTTGATTCCACATCTTTGCAATTGTGAATTGTTCTGTGATGAACATACGGGTGCATTTTTATATAATGACCTTTGTTCCTTTGGGTAGATACCTAGTAGTGGGAGGATCAAAAGAGCTTTTCTAGCATTTCCTGGGACAGTGTCAGAAAGTCAAGCTCCCTGCTTCCACTTGGCTCTCACTTTTGTCAAAGCCTTTCTCATCGTCTATAACTGTTAAGGCCCATTAGGGTCCTGATTCTCACTGATTTTTTTTTAGATTGGAAAATAAACTTTATTTAGAAAGTAAATTGGAGAGAGAGAGAGAGAGAGAGGAGATTCATCTTTCCAAGGCAGGGGAGAGAGGGGAGATTCATTTTCCCAAGGTAGGGGAGGGTATCAAAGCTAGGAAACATGGTGGCCATAGCTCAAAGAGCGATGGGGACACACCAGAGTTAAACACAGCAATGGCCTTCTTCTCATTGTGAATCCTCTAGGACACATGTGTAGAACCAATAGGATAAGGAACTACATCAACAAGGGAGAAGACAGTCAGGTATTTACATCATTTGCCATGAGTTTTTGTTAGGAGCAAGGAGCAAGATTCAACACAAAAATTGATATATATCTATATCTATCTATCTATCTATCTATCTATCTATCTATCTATCTATCTATCTATATAACCTCATTTTAGGATTTCTGTCTCCAGGCAGGATGATATTCGATGCCACACCTGTAGCTAAATATGCTCTAGGCACCAAGTGTTCAGGACAAGGTCAAATATGTGATCAGGTCTGGAAGGCGTTATTCTGCCCTTGCCAGCCTGGTTGGTAGTTCAAATTGTGATCAGTAGTAGATGTGGGGGTGTGGTCTGGTGGCTGGTCCCAAAGCATAAAAATCGCAAAGGGTTGTTGGAGCAACTTTGGGGGCATTCCTCCCCCAGGGCCACTGTATGTGAGCAGATAGATCCTGGTCACCAGACACTTTGTATCTAATGGTAGATTTGCTGTTTAACAAAACCATCTACTCTTTTTCCATGTCATCTCCTTGAGGACAAAGTGACCACTTACTGGGTAGAAATTAGCTCACATTTCAGTCAAATGTACAGACCTGTTGACATCTAACAAGAGTTCCCATAAGTGCCAATTACGTGCCAGGCACTGGGCAGGGGGCATTCTATACATTATCTCTAATTCCCGCTATGACTCTCAGAGCCAGGGCATGCCCTCCAGTTTCATGAATGATACAACAGAGGCCATCTAATGCGGCCAGTGTCACGGGATAAGCAATTCGAAGACTAAATGTTCAATTCAGGTCTGAACGCAAAGCCTGCTATCCCGGCACCATTCTGTGCCTCCCATACTCTCATGCCATGGGTTTACTAGCTGAGCCAGGGAGCCCAAGCCTCTCCAGTATTTCTAAGAAAAAAAAGAAGACGATAATATATTGACATGGGCTAAAACAAAGAAGCAAACAAAAACGTTGCTCAGTCAGCAAATGTTTGGAGTTTAAGCAAGAAATAAAGGGCTTACTTCCCTCAAGAAATAGGATCTGGGAGGAGGAGGTACAGGGTATGGAAGATTATTTAGACAAACAGATGAAGTGCATCTGACTACCAAACCATAGTGCATGTATGGGGTGTTATCATCAAGATGCACGTTTAATGTCTCAGCTGAATGGACCTCTGGGCAAGTATGGTTATTAAGACTCTGCCCTGTCTCTGGGTACACTGGCCAACACAGCTAGACACCTGCAGGATGCACAGAAAAGGGAGGGGGAGCATTCAATCAGTATAGGACGCAGACATGACCACCTTGTATCTTGTACAGATCAAAAGTGAACGGGCCTTTCGGGGGATGGGCTGGAGTCAAGGGTGTAGCTGGGGAGGACAGTGGATCAGAATTCTCATGGTTACCATCCCAATCTGTGCTGCTGCCCAGTAAATATGTCATCCTTAATGGTCATCCTTCTGGGTCCATAGTGGGTTTGCTATAATTAGTGCCATTTTCCACCATCAGGTTTATTTACTTGATATAACATATAGCCTTCAAGTTTTTTTGTTTTTGTTTTTGTTCTTGAGAGCAGGATTTATTGAGAGGACAGAAAACTCCCACAGTGGGAGGAGACCTGAGAGGGTTGCACAGCCTTCAAGTTTTTTTCCTGAAGGTTCTTGTGAGAAACTCATTTCTAACCAAGTCCCCAGAGCCTGGTCCCACAACACGGGGTCCCACCTGTGTGGCTTTGGGGGCCGCCTTCAAAGCAACTTTTGGGTGCGTCTTTGTCACATCTCTCCCCTCTCAGAGTCGCAGGCAGATGTGGCCGGCAGAGAGAGGTTAAGGAGCTAGCCAGGCAGGACAGCTGGGGATCGTTACCAACAATCAAGGAGCAGCATTAAAAGGCAGCAGGGGTGAGTATCTTGGTTCTTAAACTGGCCTGCCCGAGGAAGCCATCTGGACGGAGGAAATTTGCCTTAAACCTTGGCAGGAGAACTCCATTCTGTTTGAACTTTGTTTAAAGCCCCAGAGTGCGTGAGCATTTTGTTTAAACTTTCCTTAAAACAAAGAGTGGGAGATCCCCAGCAATTAACAACAGAAACCTTCTCCCCCTCTTAACAGATTTGGTAGGAAAAACACAGGGACTGTTCTGACATCCATTAGCACGGTTCAGTTAGCAGGATGGAAAGAAAGATACAAAGCAGGGAGAGTTAAGGTAACGCAAGACAGGTGTAATCATATTACTCTTCATCCTTGTTTGGAAGTGGGGCTGTCCCCCTTGATTGCTGAGGGCTCCAGCCTGTGGCTACTTAACAGCAGCAATGTAATTTTCAGCATAATTTCCTGTGTTCACTATTTGTCTTTGAACCTGTATTCCCACAATGCTCAAAAATAATGGGACTTGCCACCCTATCTTAAAGTGATTCAGAGGGAGGTGTATCCTCTCAGCTCTGAGGCAGAGTTGTGAACGCAGCTACTTATAGTCCTGACTATTGAATGCAGTTCAGACGTTGGACTTTAGCCTAGTTCATAGAGGGATACTCATGACGTCAAACATTTTTTTCTTTGAGCCTAAAAATCAAATAAACTTTGATTTATTGTATAGATGAGGCCTCACCAAGTTGCCCAGGCTGCCATTACATCTGTATCTGTGTTACAATTGCCTAGGACAGGGATCTCCAGCCCCTGGGGCCATGGACTGGTTTGTGGCTGTTAGGAACCAGGCCACACAGCAGTAGATGAGTGGCTGGCGAGCGAGTAAAGCTTCATCTGTATTTACAGGGGCTCCCCATCGCTCACATTACTGCCTGAGTTCCGCTTCTTGTCAGATCAGCGGTGACATTCGATTCTTATAGGAGCATAAACCCTACTGTGAATTGAACACATGAGGGATCTAGAAGTAAAGTGCACAATAAATGTATGTGCTTGAATCATCCCCAAACCACCTTCCCTCCCCTGTCCATGGAAAAATTGTCTTCCATGACACCAATCCCTGATGTCAAAAAGGTTGGGAACTGCTGGCCTAGGACCTACCTATTTATACTCAGGAACATGTCTATGCGGGTCCCCCATAGGAAAATTGCCTGAGAGAAACCCCAATACCTGGCTGGCGTAGCATATGACAGAAGCCTGTAGATCCACCTTGCACAGACTTAACCTCCTCTGGGGACTTGGCCAAGTCTTTTCCCATTCTGGGCCTCACTGTCCCTCCCTGTCAAATGTCCGAGACTAGAGTTTGTGCCTTCCGCTCTGATGTTCTACTATATTCTGGTTGTGACTAGGACCTGAAACAAACCCAGCTGGGTCTTCTGGGCAGCTGCCCTGAGAGCAGTGGCTACCGCTGCCCTCCCAACACATGGCCCCTCCCTGCCCAGAGCATTCTCTCCCTGCCTTTCTGGCTTCTCTGCAGCCCTGCCCTTGAACCCGGGTCACTTTCACTTCTGCTCCGGGTTCACCATCAGCCCCTGCCTTTTCTCTGCCTGTTTCATTCCTTGTCACTTTTTTTTTTTTTGAGCCAGAGTTTCACTCTGTCGCCCAGGCTGGAGTGCAGTGGCACACTCATGGCCACCCCAGCATCAACCTTCTGGGCACCGACGATCCTTCCGCCTCAGCCTTCCAAACAGCCGGAACTACAGATGCATGCTACCTCTCCCAGCTAATTTTTTGTTTGTTTGTTTGTTTGTTTTGAGTTGGAGTCCCACTCGATCGCCCAGACTGGAGTGCAATGGCCGCTACCGGCCACCACAGCCTCGACCTGCTGGGCTCCGGTGATCCTTCCGCCTCAGCCTTCCGAGTAGCCGAAATTACAGGCGCGCGCTACCCCGCCCGGCTAATTTTTTTTTTTTGATTTATTGTAGAGATGAGGTTTCGCCTGCCCAGGCGGGTCTCAAACCTGCGGGCTCAGGCAATCCACTCACCTCAGCCTCCCAAGGCGCAGGATTACAGGCTGAGCCACCGAGCCCGGCCCAGCTAATTTTTGATTTATTATAGAGATGAGGCCTCACCAAGTTGCCCAGGCTGGTCTCAAACCCATGGGCTCAGGCAATCTACTCCCCTCAGCCTCCCAAACTGCTGGGATTATAGGTTGAGTCACCGAGCCTGGCCTCCTTGTTACTTTGATGAGACCAAAAGCCCAAGGGGCAGGGCAATCACCATGTCTCCTCTTGAGTTCTCCATACCTAGCACAGTAGGTATAGCATGGTGGTAGATGGAATCTGTGATTTTAAGTAAAAGAACAAACTGAAAAATGGATGGGTGACTAAAAGAAAGGAGAGAAGGAATGTTCCCTCATTCAGAAGCATTCCTAAGAGGTGAGTTTAGGGAATCCCAATGGAAAGCATTACGGTCTCCCACAGGCCTGACATATCACTAACCTTGCACAGAACTTGAATGAACATTTAAAAATAGCCACCTGATTGCTTCCTTCTCACATGCTAAATGCAGAAGGGTGGGGCTTTGTGGACGGAGGTGGAAGCTGTGTGGATGTTCTGCGACCGTGTTATGGGGTTTGCAAACCAGAAGCGCCCTCCCTCCTCTAGCAAAAGAGGAGTTGTGTTTTCTGGAAGCCATGGAGGTCCACAGGTGGAAGACCCCCACATTCCTGGCTGTGATTTCTAGCCTTGTGATCCTTGTCCATCTGGAGAGAGGAAGCTTGTTTTTCCCTCCTGCCCTCGTCAACACATCCTACATGTCGGAAGCTAGGTGGGTACTGTGTCACCGGGTGATGCAGATGCCAAACTGCTTTATAAAGATAAATTGAGTTTGAGGCCCTTTTTGCCTTTTCACTGTTCCCTGCTTTCATCCCTAAACCTTCATCTCCGAAGCCCACCTTGGTAGGTAGATCCTTAGTTATAAACCATACCCATTAAGCGTCTAAGTAATTAGTCTTGGCTGAAGAAATATCTAAAATCAATACTTATGTATTGACCGTCCCATTTCATATGGGACTAAAACTTCATTTCAAATGTATGATTGGTTTTAATGTTAAGGAGGGCCAAACCTAATTCATCAACTAAAAAAAGAGTAAGACAAGTGTGAGCCTGTATGTATGCTACGTATTAGAAACAAACATTTGTAAAATGTTCATATGCTCTGATCAATAATTTGACATCTGGAAGTCTGTCTGTGAGGTAAACGTCCAGACATAGGCCCTTTCCCCCTATATCTGGCTTCTTTCTGCCCCTTCCTTAGGGTGCAGCCTTGGCTAAAGCTGGTCTCTGAAGGGTATACATATTCCCAATAGTAAGTCACGGGGTGCAGGTGACCAAGGAAAGCTGAAAGCAATGTGGTTGCCACGTGTAATTAATGTAATTGTAAACACTGGATAGGAATTTGATTAACTCACTTGCTTGCCTATACAGCTGTGTGCTGTACTGTCCTGAAGTGTGGTTTCTTTCTGCACCACCACCATCGGTGCCTCCTGTAAGATCTAATAAACCGATGTCTTTCCCTGCTGTATCTCCGGGTGACTTCTCTGGAATATGTAATGAACCTTATGTGCTTTGGGGTTGCTATGATACATTGTCCTAGGCAAATAGTTTAAAATGCCAACAGACATGTATGCATCGTGTCTAATGCAGCATTGCTTATAATAGCAGGAAACCTGGAAAGAGCTTAACAACTTTAAAAGAAGGAATAAATAAACGATAGTACAGCCTTCTGAAAAGAAATGAAGCCGTGAGAAAGATCTTTACAGATGTTTTTAAGGGCTGGCATTGTAATATTAAGAGTAAAGAGCATATAAAGGTGTATATCCAGTAAGGTTTTCACTATTCCAGTCAACGTGTATAAACAAAGAAAAGCACACCACCATGGGTTTTCTGATTTTAAAATTGTATTTAATTTTTTAAAAATTTGTAAAAATTTATGGAGTACATGCATAATTTTGTTACATATACACAGACTGTCTAGTGACCAAGTCAGGTTATTTAGGGTGGGTGTCCCATCCCTTGAGTACAATACATTTTTGTTAACTATGGTCACCCTACTTTGCTATCAAAAATTCAATGTACTCCTTCTATCTAATTGTATGTTTGGTCCCTTCAATCCGTTTCTCTTCACGCTCACTCTTCCCTGTCTCTCTAATGTAACTTTCCACTCTCTACCTCCATGGGATCAAATGTATCGCTCTCGCATATGAGTGAGAACGTGAGATACTTGACTTATTTTGGTTAACATGATGTCCTCCAGTTCCATCCATGTTGCTGCAAATTATATGGTTTCGTTCTTTTTATACGGCCAAATAGTATTTTGTTGTGTATACGTACCACCTTTTTTTTTTTTTTTTAACATTCATCCATTGATGGACACATAGGTTGAGCCCATATCTTTACTACTGTGAATAGTGCTGCAATAAACACGCAAGTGCAGGTATCCTTTTGATATATTGGTTTCTTTTCTTTTGGATACATACCCAATATTGGGATTGCTGTATTGAATACTAATTCTATTTTTAGTTTTTTTAAAAATGAATCTCCATACTGTTTTCCATACTAATTTACATTCCCATCAACAGTGTCTAAGTGTCCTTTTCTCCTCATCCTCGCCAACATCTGTCAATTTTTGTCTTTTTAATAGTAACCATTCTGACTGGGGTGAGGTGTTATCTCACTGTGGTTTTGATTTGTATTTTTCCTGTGATTAGTGATGTTGAGCATTTTTTTCATATGCCTATGGACCATTTGCATGTCTTCTTTTGAGAAATGTTTGCTCATGTCTTTTGCCCACTTTTTAATGGCATTATTCAAAAGACACACCAAAATGTTAACAGTGACTGTTTGTGTGGTGGGATTATGGATTTTTAGTCTCCTTGTCACATTCTCCAAAATTTCTGCAGTGAACCAGGATTACCTTTTAAGGGATTACTTTCATTGTAAGGAATACATGATTATAAAACATTCTAACAGATGTTGTGCCAATAGGTCGTCACTACTCTTTGTTAAGAGGGACAAGTCATGACTTCTTTTCCAAAGCTGCCAGCAACACCAAAAATCACAAATAAGGTTTTGTAAACGTATACAGTTAAAAAAGTCTGCTTTGCAAAGTAAAGGCATTATAGTCAGACAAATCTCACTAGCAATTTCTGAGTGAATTGTGCTCTCTGAGGCAGCTTTTCCTTGGGATCAATAGTTAATAAATGTTATCAGAGTGGAAGTAAGTAGGGTGGATGGCTAGTTCATAGGATGTCTTGTAGAAAGCCTGCAGTCTTCATCAATGGATGTTTACTTTATAGTTTACACCACATCCCACAGTATGGAAATAAGGTGATTTGTGTCTACTTTTAGCTATTTGGGGGCATGAAATGGTGCAGACCTTGGTCATTAGGGCCTAATTTGGGATTTCTCTGTTCTCTTGCAGACATTACTTGTGTAGGCAATAGCCAGGCAATTTTAAATGAGCAGTGGCCTCCGTTAGGACAGTGAAGCTGTATAATTAAAGGTCTAGGTCCCGGCACATTTGGTTTGATGCAATATTCTTTTTTTCCTCTGAAGAGGCTGGGTCAAACAGAGGTTTTGAGTCATGTGTGGACATGATTGTGGTCTTTGTATCCCACTTCACTTGCATTTCAAAACTACTCATGATGTGCCACTGAAGTTACCTCCTTATAAGAGGTGGGAAGATTACAGCACAGAAGGAAAAAGACCTCTATTAGGGCTGGATCATAAAATCCCTGACTCTTTCTGTCTAGGTAGAATCCAGTTATACTCACTTTTGAAAAAATTTACTTCTCTGAATTTTGGAACAGTGTAGTTCTCTCACTAATCTCCATGGAATGGCCAAAGTTTAAGACCAATCAGTGGGATGAGAAGGCTGGGTTTGAGTCAAGAAAGAGAAATAGGAACAGAGGAAACAAAGGAAGGAAAAAACCCTGTCTTCTGCATAATCCCCATACTGTACCCTACAGTTTGGGAATAGTCTCCATCTCAACTAATACTAAGAAGAGGCTGTATTTACTGGCCCTGCACTAGTGTTTTATGGCATTATTCCATTACATTCTCACAGCCACCATTGGAACTAGGTATTATTTTTTATCCCTAAATCATAGATGAGGAAAAAGTGGTGTAGACTGGCTAAAGTGGTGGGGGATTGAATATCTCCTCCAGTATATCAAATTATGGGCCTTCCACAAAGGATCAGGCATTTCTAGGAATCATTGGAAGACTACCATACTGCACAATCAATCATAAACATTGCGACTCCCAGACTGCCTCTGTATTGTCCTGTGTACGGGCTTGAGCTGTCTTTCATCTTCAGGGTATTCAAGCTCCTGGAGTCTCCGGTAGTTTAGACAGTCCTGGAAGCTCCTCTCCATCTTTACTTCACAAATGCTTATGCCATGCCAAGCAAGGGAGAAAGACCAGAGTTTTACTGGGGTAGGGTAATTCCCTCTGGCATGTGTCTTCTCTCCATGTTCCTAAGAAACAGTGGGAAACTCCATGTGGAAGCTTTGAGCATCACCAGCCATTTCAGCACTGCTGCTCTTCTCGTGTGGTGGGTGACCTTGTCATTCTACTGCCACCTTTGGACATGTTGATTTGACACGTTAGACTAAGCCTCCAGTTTCAGTGGGTCCCACAGGCTTCTGGTCAAGATTAAAGTGTAGTAAGAGAACACAGGGAGTCTTTGGGGACAGAGATACCCAATGTAGAAAGGCAACAAAAAGTTTAAGGTACAGAAAAGAAAAGATCCACGAAATGATGAAGCCATAGAGAATCATCACTCATTGAATCAACTCAACTCTAATTAGAAGCAAAGTTTTCAACAAGTTACTTGGAGATAAAATAGTTTTGTTGCTCTTGGGTACCCTTTTAATAGCCTTTTTTATTTTTAAAATTAAGTTTCCCTTAACCAGGGAGAAGTTGACAATTACTGTTGGTGATCTACACCTAAGACCCAAGCATGTACGTTTGCCCAAGTATGTTAAAGGGGAACAAAGTCACCTTTGATGAGGGACAGAGACTTTTGGAAAAGTATCCCAGAAAAATATAGGCTGATTATTCCATACCCTCAATATCTAAATTCTTCATTGATTCTTCAGTTAATTCATATGTTAGTTGAAAGTGAGTGCTATATACTCTTTTAGATCATCTGGATGCTTACAGATATTCTGTTTCTTGGGTTTTCTTGTTATCCCTTTTTGGGCTCATGGGTGAAAACATTTTCCAGCTGCTTCTGGCCAATGGATGATGAGAAGAATTGATGTCTGCCACTTCCAGGTTTGAAGTACTAGGGAGATGTCCTTCTCCAAACTTCAAGCTCTCTCTCCCCTTGCCTTGGCAGCCTGGAAACCATGGGTTAAAATTATGGAACCACGGGTAGAGGCAACCTGACTCCTCCATCAGGGGATGGAAGGGAACTGCCCTGGAGAGCTGTTGAGACTCACCACACACTCCACGTCAGTGAGAAAGAAGCCTTCCTTTTGATAAGCCATTGATATTTGGGGAGAGCCTTTCCTGATTAATACGTGGGCTCTTCTACAGGGCAGCATCATAGTAAAGTCTTCCCTACTCCATCATACATTTTGGAACAATATTTTATTTTCCAGACCTACTTGGAATCTGGCCTAGTGAAGACAAATTGCTGAAAACAAGAGCTTCCCTGGCATCTGGAGCTGTTTTTTAGATACATCTTAGGTTGCCAGATGTCTGAATTTTACCCAAATGGTTTTGATAATTTTTTTTTTCACACAAGTGTCTTATAACCTGGATGCTATATCCTACCAAGAGCAAAAGAAGAATGAGAGTCCTTTTAGTTGACTCCATTCAGACTATCCAAGCTAAGAGTGACCTCCTTGCATGACTTTCTAGGACAACAAGCTTTTTTTCCCCCCCTACCACCTTCATGATTTTTGCCATATCTTCATACTCACTTTGTTACTTTTTACTATTTTTTCTCTGTTTGTTCACTCTTTATCTTAAATATATCTTAAAAGTAACTACCTTATCACTACTGAAAATGGAAATCTACTGTCATTCACCAGGAATAGAAAGTAGCTGTAAAAGTAATACAGCAGACCTTTGAACAACATGAGTTTGCACTATTCAGTCCCACTTCCACACGGATATTCTTCCAGCTCTACCACATCTGAGATAGCAAGACTAACCTCCTCCTCTTCCTCCTTCTCCTCAGCTACTCAACGGGAAGACAAGGAATAAAGACCTTAAGGTGATTCACTTCCCCTTAATGACTAGTAAACACATTTTATCTTCCTTGTAATTTTCTTTTCTTCTTCTTTTTTTTTTTTTTGAGTCAGGTTCTTACTCTGTTGCCCAGGCTGGAGTGAACATGACTCACCGCAGCCTTGACCTCCTGGATTCAGGTGATCCTCCCACCTCAGCCTCTGAGTAGCTAGAACTACAGGCTCACACCACCACCACTGTGCCTGGGTAATTTTTTGATTTGTGTGTGTGTGTGTGTGTGTGTGTGTGTGTGTGTGTGTGTGTGTGTAGAGTTGAGGTCTCACTATGTTGCCTAGGCTCAAACTCTTGGGTTCAAGCAATCTTCCTTGCCTTGGCCTTCCAAAGTGCTAGAATTATAAGTGTGAGCCACTGCACCCAGTCAGAACAGCAGATTTTTTAAAATAAAGAGAACATACAAGGTTGAGACAACGTGATTTATGAACAACCTATTTTCTAGAAAATTATGATTTACCAAGCCCAAATAGCCTTGTGACATAAAAAAAAACAAAACTTGAATTAGTAGATCTAAAATTAGCAGTAAAAAATTATTCCCTTAAAGAAAATGTCAAAGTCCAAGAGACTCTACCAGAAAATTATTCTTAACTTCCAGGAACAGATAATTCCTACACAAACTCTTCCAAAGCATAAACAAAGGGGAAACTCATTTTATGCATAATCCTGATATCAAAACAACAACAAAGAAAAACCCAAAAAGGGAAAATTGCAAGTTATTCTCATTAATAAACATTTACGCAGGCATTCCAACATTGACCTGGAACCATATAGGAGATGAGATTCTGGAAACCATAGTTCAAGTATATCCAAGTTGACAAGAAATTGATTAAGCACAGTGATAGAACTATATTTTGTAAGTCAAAGAAATGATTATTCCTCAAACAAGAATAATAATTGCCCCAAGGGAAGGGATCATGTTGTAATCATGTAGGAGTTTTTTAGAGTGGGTGGGAGGGTGTTGAGTAGAGGGGGAAGATTTAGATGGGCGTTTATAATTGTTTGTTATATTCTCTCTATAGATTATATGCACTTTTCTGCATACTCATTATATTTTACAACAAAAGAAGAACAGAAACGAAATTTCAAAGTAATGTTTGAGTATATATAAATATATGGATGGTTACACATTCTGTCAACATCTGCAGTTGTTATTAGAGAGAGATGACAGACGGGTTATTATTTGACTCTTTCCTTGTAAATCTGTATACTGTCTGACTTATTTTGTTGCACATATATTTTTTTCTAATAAAAATGAGTGACTTAGAAGTTAATATGACTAAAAATAAGGATTTGAAGACATTTGGTTTTCTTCAATACCCATTTAATAGCAGAACCTAGACTTTTTAGGTGGTTATATGGCTATTTACCAAACAGACAATATTTTTAGATACTCTGGCAGCTCAGTGTGTTGATGTGACTAAGTCCTGGCTCATGAGATGAATGACAGTGTTTTGGAGAACTTTTGAGAAGAAACATTACAACAGAACTGGCACATTAATGTACCACCCTCTATCATGCTGCCTGGATGTGAAGGTTGGAATTCTAGCAGCAGCCTTGGACTCTGAGGATGATGGCTTCACCAGAGGATGGTAACGAGGGAGCTGAGAGGAGACCAGCTCTCCAAAAACATAATGGAGCCACTCTGCTAACACTGGACCGCCCATCTTCAAATTTCTTTTCCACAAGAGAGGAAACATTGGATTTTTTGGGTTTCCTCTGTTGTTGTAGTTAAACCCAATTCTAATGAACATAGAAGCAGCAAAACAAGCCATCTAGAGTTCTACTTGCTTATGGCTTGTATCTGGCTCACAGACGGGTTTTGTTGATCTACAGTTTTTGGAAAACAAAAACAAGTTTGTTTATAATTTTAAAAAATGAAGAATCTTCTATGGTCTGAATGTTTCTATCCCCCCAAAGTTCATATGTTGAAATTCTAACTCCCAAGGGTATTAGGAGGTGGAGTCTTTTGGGACTTGATTAGGTCATCAGGGTGACATCTTCATGAATTAGATTAGTGCCCTAATAGAGTAAGCCCAGAGGAAGCTCTTTTGTGCCCACTACTATGTGAGGGCAAAGGGAGAAAGTACCATCTACTAACCAGAAAGTAGGACCTCTCCAGACATAGAATCTTCTGGCACCTTGATCTTAGACTTCCCAGCCTCTAGAACTATGAGAAATAAACAGTTTATAAGCAACCCTGCTTATGGTATTTTGTTATAGCAGCTTGAATGTACTAAGACAGAATCTTAATAGAAAATCCAGATTCCTGCCTTGTCTTGAAAATTCAGAAAATTTGGCATCCCTGAAGTCTCCTTCATGTTACCAGTTGACTGAAGCTGAATAGTGACTGATTCTTCTATATTGGGCACTAACTTTTCTTATTCATTTCATTCATTCAATTTGTATTGAGCTTATATTCACCAGCCCAGAGTTCCCACTATCAATAGTTTAGTGTGCTTTTTATATTAACATAGCTGAGTTGTTCTGCTTAATATAATTTTATGTCTTACCTTTCTTCCTTAATATTAAAACATGTATCTTTTCTTATGACTAAAATGCATTTCTGTTTGTGACAGAATTGATTTCTGGTGACTCCAGGTGACATCAGAGACATGCTCCAAAAAGTCACTGTGTTGTCAAATAGCATCAAGAACACCTTAAAATTGACCATAAGACTTCATCCACAATAAGATTGGGAAGGCTGGGCCAGAGAAGTTGGTTATATATAGGGTTAATTTCAATAAGAATTGCTAGTTAGTTCATTCTTGCACTAATTGTAACCCTTAATATGGAAATAGGAAAAAAAAACTTTCAAATTCCAGGTATCTTTGTTCTCATGTTGCTACCAAAACATATAGTACTTAAAAGGGTACATATAGTAATGATTTCTGATTTTTTTCTCCCAGATTTCAATACATGGTTTTAAAAATGCTATTATATTTTTCACTAATTTAAATAATTTGTTTTAATTAAAAAATACAAACACATTGAAATGTAGGTGCTGGCTGGGCATGGTGACTCAGCCTGTAATCCCAGCACTTTGGGAGGTCAAGGCAAGAGGATTTCTGAGCCCACGGGTTCGAGACCAGCCTGGGCAACTTGATGAGATGTCATCTCTACAATAAATCACAAAAACTAGCTGGGCATGGTGGCATGCATCTGTAGTCCCAGCTACTTGGAAGGCTGAAGCGGAAGGATCACCTGAGTACAGCAGGTTGAGGTTGTGGTGGACGTGAGTGTGCCACTGCACTCCAACTCAAAAAATAAACAAAATAAAAGACAGGTGTTTTATTAGCTTCGGTATAATTTCTACCTTTCTATTCTGTTCTCAATTGTGTAAAGAGAAAAAGGAAAATTGATAATTTATATCAGTTGTGGTAGCTGTATAATACATATTGATTAGGTATATGTCTAAATTAGGCTTTAACTTAAGCGAAACCAAAGATTTTCGCCTGAAAGAAGATAAACTGTCAAAGTATTGGAATCAAATTTATCAAAAATTAATGATTTTAAACCATACTATAATTGTAAAATTGCAGTCTCAGGAAGTGAATGCTATTCTTTTAAAAGTCTTGTTCTTCATTCCTTAAAAAAAAAATCCCTTGTTGTTTCTTGACTTTCTTATGGTTTTTCTATTTGAGACATAAATTCATTTGCTGTAGTTGAGATAAGGTGACATGAGCATGGTGAGAAATACTCATGGGACCCCTTGTGGAGCTGCTCTGCCATCACATGAACAAATCCATTTATAGCTTACTCTCTGAGGACTGAGGGCACACCTGTCAGGTGTGCCAGACAGGCTTTTTTTTTTTTTTTTCTCGCTAAAGGGAAAGGTGCTATGCTTTTTATTTTTTGGAAAGTGCTTTGAAATATGAGCACCCAAAAAGTCAGATTTGTGCTTTAAAAACTTAATATATGGAACGTTTCTTGTCTCTAGAAACAAGTACACTAATTTAAATTATAAAATTTTATTCATAAGGATGTAATAGAAAATTGAAAGCAAAATTTGTAACTAATTCTAAATTGAGGAATCTACCGTATGTAAGGCTTTACTCTCTCAGTCATGTAAATAGCTTACCTTCATATTCACATATTTTGGGGTAATATTATGATTCAGACACTGAGCTAAGTCAAAGTGTGATTATCCCACATCAGTCTTTTCCAAGTGAACAATCTGCTTTGTGTGAAAATATTAGCTATGTGAGACATTACGCTAGCATAGGCTTTAAGGACAGAGAAGTGTAACTTTTCCCTTGTCTGCAATATTTTAAGTGCCTTCTCTGAACAAGGCTCTCTGCTATGTACTGGGGAAACAGAGACAATATATGGGTGCTGCTTCCAAAGGACTTTCATTTTTCCTATGTAGAGGGTTGGTTGTAAAACAAACACTAAAACACTCTTTGAATAATTACTATCTAATTTTTTTTTACAAATATACATCATTTGAGAATATGTGTTTGGATGACAGAAATGATCATTTCTGCTGGGTACATGCCCTGAAATTAAGGAAAACTAATTGTGGGACCTATTTAAATTCTCTTTCCTATGTTTTATTAATTTCACCTCTGCTTAAGTGACAGTCCTTCATACTGTTTATGTCAATGATTATATTCTTCAATCCAACATTTCTATTTTCTTAAAAGATAAAAACATGATTATTTTTAAATCCAGATGCTAATGGATAATTGATTTGCAGCTTCTCAGTGTTCCTCACATACTCCCAGAAAACCAGCAGCACAAAGAGAACCTGTCCAGGGAATTCTTTTATGTGTGGTACTCCTTGTCTGCTATAAAATTGTGAAATGTGATCAGATGAAGATAGTGTATGCAAATAGCTATTTATAGGTTGAGCACTGAAAAATGGAATGGCCCATCGATAGCTCATCTGATTCAGTTGAAAGGCAGACACAATTGTCATGTTATTTCTGTCCAAGCCATCGCGTGGTTTAATCTCCAGATTAGAAAACCTTCTGCCCTTATTCAGTATGTGAGGTTCATGTTGATTTTAAATAACTCTTTTTCATATGATTATTCTCACTGTTTACAAAAAGGAAGTCATCTGCTGCTATCTGTAGTGGAGAAAGTTGGAGGGATCTAACCAAATTAACTGTGACTGGATTATTCCTGATGAAATTTATAATTGTCAATGCTAAGAAGTAGTAGATTAGATAAGATCTTAGAGCCGATGGTGGAGGATTGAGGGGTCTGGAAGGAAGATATGCCTGCAGTCAGGGAGTAGAGAGTTATGTGAGAGTATTAGACAAATAAAATCAGTGTTTGTGACTTAGCCCTTTAACCCATTCTACTGCACATTCCTGTCAAAGTGCGGTCCACTGCTCTTCCATAAAGTTTTCTCCATATGTTTACTTGTGACATTGCTTTGGAATTGTTCTCTAGAGGGGTCCTGTATTACTTGGTACATCTTAAATTCCATGGACTGTGCCCTGCTTCTCTGACATGACCTCTAGAGAGTTGTTCTCAAGTCAGTGCTATTCAGAGCAATTCATTTGGATTTAGTCTTTGAACCAATTTTGTAAATCAACAACAACAACAACAAAACAATTAGAAATGTGTTTTCATTACCACCCAGCAAATATTTGAAACATATTTAAGGATGCTGCGAAGTGGCAGGTTAAGGGAGGTTCATCATGAAGATTTGGGATATTTCTCATTGCTTAGGATGTCACTCTGTTTTTGACAAAAGTAATTGTTTCTATTGAGCTAATTAGTGAGTTAACTTTGAATGTCTTAGCAGTAGTATATGTTCTCTTCTGTTTCAGCTATATATATTATTTCCACTTTCCCCCCAAGAAACCTGTGAACTAAATAAAGACCCTTTACATGAAGTCACAGGAGGTTTATATAGGGCAAGTGGATGGACAGAACCTCATCATGTCTTCCAATGGACAGTGGTAGCATTTCTTCCAGGTACCAGGACAGGAAGAGATCCATCAGAAAGTATCTCTGGCAATATTGGTTTTTGGTTGATTTACTACCTGGGGACATTTCAAAACCACAAGCTGGAGAAAGAAATGTTTCCTTTTTTATGGATGGAGTGAGGTGAAGTAGTTGAAGTTGGTATTTATATACTCATGAATTGAACCTTGCAAGACCGTATCTTTTCATTTGGGGAAAAAAACTTTCATAAAAGGAAAGGAGTGATTTTAATGCTAAAATAGTCTGTGGTTTCCTTAAGGGTGTTTTGGGCCCTTTTGTATTTCTGTAGCTACTTGCTATTGTGACTTTTGGAAAGGAAGCACTCATCTTGAAAAGTTTTGAGTTTCTTGTAGGTGCTGAAAGGAAAAAAAAACAAACAACCCTATTAAAAAGTGAAGATATTTGAGTAGCCAACAGATACATGAAAAAATGCTCAGTCTTACTAATCATTAAAGAAATGCAAATTAAAACCACACTGAGATGCCACCTAACTCCAGTCAGGATGGCCATCATCAATAACTGAAAAACAATAGGTGCTGGAGAGGCTGTGGGGGAGAAAAGGGAATGCTTCTACACTGTGAGTGGGAATGTAAATTAGTACAACCTTTGTGGGAAACAGTGTAGCGATTTCTAAAAGATCTAAAAATTGACCTTCCATGCGACCCAGCAATCCCCCTTCTGGGAATATACCTGGAGGAACTCAAATCACTCTGTAAAAAAGATGGCTGTACGTGCATGTTTATTGCAATATTATTCACAATAACAAGAACATGGAAGCAATTGTGCTACCCATTGGAAGTGGGCTGGATAAAGAAAATATAGTACATATACAAAATGGAATATTATGTAGTCATAAAGAAAAACAAAATCAAGGACTTTGCAGCAACCTGGATGGAATTAGAGTCTACAATACTCAGTGATCTATCACAGAAACAAAGATCTGAGTACTACATGTACTCACTCATAAATGGATTCTGAACGTTAATCATAATACTATAAGAAAGGGATTGGCAATAGTGGGACACTGCCTGGGGAGGGAAGAGAGGACACATAACATCAATAAGGGTATCCAAACTTTACCTGTATGATGATCACTTATGTGCCTAACCCTGAATTGTATCCCACACCTTAAAAAAAATTTAAAAATAAAGAAGTTAAAAAATTTAAAAAAAGAAAAGTTTTACAAAAATGCACTGTGTTTGGGTTAAGACCTCTGTTTTCTTTGCCTAAATTTGTTTCTAAACAGATGTTCAACCAGTACATCTCTCTTCAGTCCCTCTATTCTCAAGAGTATCTAATATATCGCTTCATTTGTAATGCTATGCATATATAGTGGGGAAGTATATCTATAAATTGAATGTAAGTATTATACTACAAGAATTTTATGCCATTAGTCAATATGAATTGAACAACTATACAACTCCACTTATTTCTAAGTGTGAACAAGAGTTCTCTGAGAAGTAATTTAGGAGAAAGAGACTTTATTCCAGTGAACAGATTGCAAACCTGGGAGACTCAGCCCTTGGTGTAAACTGAAGGTGCAGTTCTGGAGAACAAAGGCAAGATTTGATGTTCATAAGGAAAGTTCCTGCCCAGGTTTTTACTCAGGTCCTCTTATGCAAATGAAGGATTCAAACTAGCTTAGTTCTGATTGGTTGATGTAGGCCACAGCCTATTGGCTGATTCAGGTGATACAGACAAGAACAGTCAGATATGAAAGTCCCAAAGTTAAGCATATGTGTAGGTTTTCTAAGAACTCAGAGTTCATGAGTGACCTCTAGTCCGTAAATGGCCACTTGACTCCATTTTTGGCTATATTTTAAATTTAGGCCCAGTTTACCATTCCACTCAGGAATCATCTTGAGGAACTGGAACAGGAATCATCTTCAGGTTCACATAAGCCATCTCCTTCTAATAGCATATGCTAAGGAAATATAAATGAATTAATTTGAAAGTCATATTAATGACATACACATCAATACTTTTTTGTACTTCTTATCAAGGAGGCAGGAAGGAACAGGGAAGGAAATGTGGGGATCATGCCCACATTGTCTTTTCTTTTCATCTTGTGGGTTTGCCTCCTGCAAAGCAAGAAATAGGAAGTGGTGAGAAGGTAGTGGGAGTAGTAAACTATAGTAAACTGTCCTGTTCTTAACTTGGACAGTGGCAACCACCAGTGACTTCATCAGCACAAGTTCCACCCAGGTCTCTAGGGTGAGTTGCAAAATGCACAAAGATAAATTTAAAATTCATTCCTCCCTTCCTTCCTCGCTTTCTCCTCTTCCTCCCTGTCTCTACCTTGTTAACACTTACTTTCTTTGCATTTTCTCAGTTTAATGTATTGTAGAGCTTATTTAGGGGGATATCTGTGAGCTAGGCTCTCAGCCTTCAGGGTTAGTGTTTTTCTCATTTTCCCCATCCTTTTCTATCTAATTTGCTAGGGAGTGAAATAAATTAGCAAAGCAGCACTCCCCTCATCTTACTTTTGGGATTTAACATAGCCCCCATTAAGCTGCTTATTCCATGGAGAATGCATCTCAGTTGGCACCGAAAATCCCCAAATTGCAAGATATCAAATAATAAGAGTTCTTCTGTGATCAAGAATGTAAAACCTGCTAGAAAAAAAAAAGTTCATTAAAGGTAACTATTATGGAAATGTATTCTTAGCTGCATTATTTTCTTCTTTTACCATGATTCATTGGGTGCAGACTTCAGTTTTTCTTCATTTATCTCTTCTAGAGATTATAATCAGCATTGGTTGCAAGCATAGTTTTACCAATGTTTGCTTTTAAAATTGCTCAGTGTTCAAGGAGTTCTTTCTGACTGGGGTTGCTAACCTTTTTCAAGCTGAGTAATCTTTTTTCTTACTAACTCATATCAGTAAATCTGTTCACAAAAGTAGAAACATTGCTCATCTGTAATAAACATCCCTGGTAGCAGTAGCCATCACTAGAGCAGGGCACTTTTATGGAGATTATTCTACTTTCAGGGTTGCTGACCTTTTGCTTCTTTATTAGTTACTATAGTGATGGTCTGAGTTCTACTTAATAGGGCTTTACTAAAATGAAGATAATCAATATGCTTTTTAAGGCTAATATTTATACTGATCACTCCTATTAACACATATCAAAATAAAATTTAATCATATAAATATATTCAAAAGTGGATTATTCTTAAAACGTGTTTAAATAGATGTTTATTTAAATTGCAGGAGATTAAATAAATTTTGTGTCTTATTTTTAGAAATCTAGAATATCTCTGTAAGGATATAAAAGATCATTGAGAAATAGTCAATAAAATTATTTTATAACAGCAAACTTTAAAAGTTGCAAGTACGTGGTTAATGATTTTTAAAGCAAAGTCAGGTCAGAGGATTTCTTTAGCACCTGTCATAAATATACTCCAGGCCAACCTCTCTTCATACGCCCCTGTGCATCTTCTAAGACTTCAGAGGAATTCTGAAACACTCAGGGGAAGGAAAGTTGGTAATCAGTTAAAATTTACTAGGCAAAGCAGTACAACAGCATGGATTATGTTCGTTTCCAAAGTTCACTTAACAGTTTTAAATATTTTACTATAGGAGATAGACTATTTTTAGGATTATAGTGAAACTCCCATGAACACCCTTTTGAAGAATTTGATTCTTTTTTCTTTTAGGATTAAATAATAATTGTTTACAAATGATATTCATGTACTTTTCAATACACTGTAAGTAACATGAAAGTACATCTAAGGCATTCCGCTCTCCAACATTGTCAATACAAAGAAGGAAATCTGAGGAATAGTGAAATTCACGAGGTCCATTATCATTGTCATTTGTTTGGATGCTGAGGCACAGGTGTTATGCTATTGATTTTCAAGCATGGTCTCTAACCCTGTCTCTGGTCTATGCAGAATCAGCTAGTAGTGGAGCAACTTGCCCAAGGTTCAGGCACGAAGGTGGCAGCTCACAACTGGAGCTGGGCTTCTTTCTCCAGAAGAACATGGATTCTTCTACTTCTCCATGTTGTTTGAGAACCTAAGTCTCTTCAATTCTGTTCCCATAGTCTACCAGATACACCCTATGGTTTATTAAAAACAAAAGTCAGCACCGCAATGGTAGGATGTGGGGATAAAATCGAATTGATGCTGAGGCTGTCTTTAGAGAAAGAAAAGGAAATGAACAATGTGTCAGTTTCAAGTGTCAAAATAACTTTTTTGAAAAACACAGGAAATTATCTGTCATCATAGATTTTTCATGTATCCCTTTTTTTCTAAATTAAAAAAAGATTTCTTAAATGCAAGATGAAGTTTAAGCAAAAAATTTGGCTATATGTGTTTTTAAAATTAGAATCGCAAATTTAATTATATCCTTATGTTACTTGGTTTCAATGATCACATTTTTAAAAAAAAATAAAAAGACTTGTCTCTTATAGGAACAAAACTACTAGAAATTTTAGTGATTCTGCCATTTAAGAACTATTTACTGATCATCTACTATGTGTCAGGTACCATTGTAAACAGTGGGGATATGGTTAGGAACAAAGGCAGCTTCCTTCCTCTCACAAAGCTTATGTTCTTTGGAGGGAATTGGATAATAAGGAAATGAGTAATTGATGTGTCAGTTGATAAGAGCTAAGAATGAAAATCAAGCAAGACAAAAGTCTAGAGAGTAAACGGGGAATGGGAAGGAAGTACTATTTTAGGTAGGGTTGTCAGCCAACACCATGGCTTTCCACTTGGCATCTTGCATTAGGTTTCTAATTGGTCTCTGCTTTTATTCTTGCTTCTTTAGTATCTATTCACATAGCGGCCACTCAGAATAAAAGTTAGATCATATCTCTTGCCTGCGGAAACCCTGCAGCAGCTCTACTTTGAATAAAATTCACAGTCCTTCTCAGCCTGCAAGACTCCACGTGATGTTTCTTCTTTTTACCTGTCTGACCCCATTTTCTTCTATCTTTTCTCTGGCTACTGCACTCTGGGCACTTGGTCCTGAACACCTCATGTAGACCCTCACGCAAGCCCTTACACTGGCTTTCTGCTGAAAACACACTTCCCTGAAAACCAATTGTTGCTTCCTGTTTCATTTGGTATGATTGACACCGCCCCAGAGCGGCCTTCTTTGACCACTCTTTCTAGAGTAACTTTCCACCATCATTCTTTCTTTCTTTTCCCTGCTTCATTTTTCTTCATAGCACTTATTTTCTCTTGCCTTTGTGTTAAAAATCTGTTTAGTGGGTGTATGAGAACATATGTGCCCCGAGGGCAGTGATTTGGGCTCTTTCCTCACTGTTGTTATTTCCAGCACCTGGAATAGGGGCAGCACATTGCAACAGCATGAAATAATTATTTTGGCACGAATGAGTGAATATACTTTAGATACGCACTGCTGAATAACGAAGGGGGCAAACAGTAGACAAAAAAGAGCTTAATGCTTCAGAAGTTTGGGGAAAAATTCCCATGTACTAATGCTTTTTTGTGATCGTAATCCTGTTGCCCATTGTCACCAGCCATAACCATTCCCAGCTTCAGCCTAACCTCAACTCTCTTTCTCTATCTTTGCTTATATCGCAGAGAGCCTTTACCAATGAACATAATGCATACTGTGTAGCTACATATGTTAGATGTGAAATTTTGGTGACTGCATTTCCAATTTCTAAAAATATTTAAAACGGATTGACTTATGGTTGTGTTCTTTCTTTTTTAAACTGCAGCATCACCAAACACCCCAAAACTTGGACCCGTGGAACTGGCCGTCATTATTACTGTGCCCATTTGCCTCCTGTCCATAGCTGCCATGCTGACAGTATGGGCATGCCAGGGTCGACAGTGCACCTACAGGAAGAAAAAGAGACCGAATGTGGAGGAACCACTCTCTGAGAGCAATCTGGTAAATGCTGGAAAAACTCTTAAAGATCTGATTTATGATGTGACTGCCTCTGGATCTGGCTCTGGTATGTGCTCGTTGTCCATTTTTTAGTAAGAAAACTCTCATTTAAAAGTAAAAAAAAATTTTTTAATAAAAATGAGCCCATATATTATGAATTCATCATTTAGAATGCTTAATAGGGTCCATGGTAAGCTCTTATAGAAACTTCTTTTAGGATTTGATGAAGAGAAATAAACAGTCATGGCCTAAAGAATTAATTGCCTTTTGTAACCTTGGGTGTCAAGATTTTCATTTTCACGTTCAGCAGTTTATCTCCTCTCCTCCCTACTATAGCCATTATGGTGAGTAATAATAACTGTTGCTTTCTTGTAATATATTATGGGCAAAGAAGAGTTAAGGGTTATGGTATTTAGGGCACTGAGTTCTAAGGGGAAAAAGGTTAGTTATTGCAAAGTGGAGTCCTTTAAGCACCTTTGCTTGTGGTTATGAGGATTTCAGAATCTGCAAGCACTCACGGGATGTGTGAGTCAAGTTAACAGGGAGCTGACCCAAAATTAAATCATGGATATGTTCTTTTATTTATTATAGGGTTAAATGAAGACTATGTTCTTAAAGCAAAGGAACAGACGATTAAAAGGAGCAGTGCATGCACCATTCCTGTGCTGGCTTTTGCCGGTTAAGGTTCTGTGATAACTCTCCTCCCCTTTAATGGAACTCCATAACTCATGGTGAAGGAAGCAATTCAAAGTACTAGGGTGTATTATGGCTTAAATGAGCCTTGCTCATGGCACAAAGCGTTTGAGGGATTTTGGGGGGAGGTAGGGGACCAGTTTTCACCATAATAATAAGCTTCCTAAAATGGTAGGGGATTCCATGCTCTTACATTTCCAGAAATCCTGCCAGCACTTGGTTTACAGAAATATGAAAAGGGTAAACCTAAATGAGCCACTTCAGAAGCCTCTGTATCCATTTTTGTTTTTGGAAGTATCATTAGAATTCTAATCCAACATTTTCAAGTAAAATTTTATTTTTGTATATTTTAGAGTTGTTAGGTACATGTGAGGATTTGCTACATAAGTAAATTGCTTGCAGGTGAGGTTTTGGCTTCTCGTTAGCTCTCTCTTCCCCTGGCAGTGGATATGGTACCCAATGAGTGGTCGTGTGCCTCTTATGCCCTCTCCCTCTCTCCCTCCTTTGACAGTGTCTGTTCCCATCTTTGTGCTCATGTGCCCAATGTTTAGGGCCTGCTTATGAGTGAGAACATGCAGTGTTCAGTTTTTTGTTTTTGTGATAATTCACTTAAAAGTATGGTCTCCAGCTGCATCCATATTGTTGCAAAGGACATGAACAGATGCTTCTCAAAGGAAGACAATCAAGTATACAATAAATTTATGACAAAAAAGTTCAACTTCACTAATCATCAGAGAAATGCAAATCAAAACTACAATGAGATACTACCTCATGCTGGTCAGTAT
>CAUYQG010241134.1:0-14178 GCA_963574415.1 Tarsius wallacei | reverse complement strand
GTAGCGCGCGCCTGTAGTTCCAGCTACTTGGAAGGCTGAGGCGGAAGGATCGCCGGAGCCCAGCAGGTCGAGGCTGCGGTGGCCGGGAGCGGCCACTGCACTCCAGTCTGGGTGACAGAGTGAGACTCCAACTCAAAAAATAATAATAATAAATAAAAAATTATAGCTATAACCTGCTGTAGAGAGATTTCTCACATGTATTAAGACATCAGGTATTTTCTCTATCTGGCTGTTGATGTAAAAATATTCAGATAATTACACACTCACACACATAAACAAATGGTAAAGATATCCTATGCTCATGAGTTGAAAAAATTAACATGTTAAAATGACAATACTGCACAAAGCAATCTATAAATTCAATGCAATCATAATAAAATACCAATAATATTCTTCACAGAATTCAGAAAACAAATCCTAAAATCTGTATGGAACCATAAAAAACCCTGAATAGCCAAAGCAATCCTAAGCAAAAAAGAACAAAGCTGTGGGTATTACCCTATCAGATCTCAATATATACAATAAAGCTGCAGTAACCCAAACAGCAGGGTACTGACTTAAAAACAGACAGACCAATGGAACAGAATACAAAACCCAGAAATTAATTCATCTTTCTACAACCAGCTGATATCTGACAAAATTGCCAGAATATGCATTGGGGAAAGGGAAGGCTATTCAACAAGTTGTTCTGGAAAAATTGGATATCCATAGCAAAAGAATGAAACTAGACCCCCATCTCTTATCCTATTCAAAAGTAATATAAAAATGTAAGACCTTACCTAAATGTAAGAACAGAAACATTAACACTACCAGAAGAAAACAGGGAAAACACCTCAGGACTTTGGACTGGGAAAAGATTTTATGAATAAGACTTCAAAATCACTGGCAACAAAAGCAAACATAAACAAATGGGAATATAATGAATTAAAAAACATTTGCATGCAAAGGAAATAATCAAAAGAATGAAAAGTTCACCTACAAAATGGGAGAAAATATTTGTAAACTACTCATAAAGGCAGGAGATTAGTATCTAGAATATATAAGGAACTCAAACATCTCACCAACACAAAAACAAGCCATTTGATTAAAAAATGGGCAGATGATCTTGAAAGACATTTCAAAAAAGAAGACGTACCAATGACCAACAAATATTTGAAAAAATGCTCAACATCACCAGTCATCAGGAAAATGCAGATGAAAACCACAATGAGGTATCATCTCACCCCAGTTAGGATGGCTGCTATTAAAAAGACAAAAAAAAAAAAAAAAGGATGCTAGTGAGTAGAAATGTAATCTAGTACAGTCCCTATGGAGAATAGAATGAAGGGTCCTAAAAAAAAAAAATAGAACTACCATATAATTCAGCAATACCACTACTTGGAATTTTTTTCAAAGGAAAGGAAATTGGTACATCAAAGAGATATCTGCATACCTATTTGCAGCACTATTCACACAGGAGAGATAAGGAACCAATCCAGATGCCCAACAACCAATGGATGCATAAGGAAAATGTGAGATATATATATATATATATATATATATATATACAATGGAATATTTTTTAGCCATAAAAAGAATAAAATCCTGTCATTTGTGGCAACATGAATGGACTTGGAGGACATTGTTAAGTGAAGTTGGGTGAAATAAGCCAAGAACAGAAGTTAAACACTATATGTTCTCACTCATATGTGGAAGCTATAAAAAGTTGACCTCATAGAAGTAAAAAGTAGGACACAGGATACTGTATGCTGGTTGTTCTAGTGTTCTATAGCACTGTAGGATGAATATAGTTAACAGCAATATATAGTATTAAATAGCTCAAAGTCAGATATTGAGTGTTTCCAAGACAAAGAAATGACAAACATTTGAGATGATGAATATGATAATTATTCTGACCATCATACATTGTATATATCAAAATATCACTGTGTACCCCATTAATATGTACAATTATTTTTGGTTAATTCAAAAAATAAATAAAAATAAGAAAAATTTGTCAGATGTCTAGAAAGATCAAATGAATTAATAGATATAAATAAGGTGTTATTATGGCTATCCTAATAAGTACTCAATATTTGTTTAATCAATTCACACCATAGCAAGCAATAATTTAAGGTATTTACTTCATTATCATCTACTTGTTTTCTATTATCCCAAGAAATTCAATATGTAAATCAATTATTTATTACATTATTAGGTTAAATTAATGAGCTTTCCAAACATATGACTTAGATTAATATTATATATATTTGAATTCCCTCATAGCTTTGGGAGAGTGTTAGTAAGCAAGTAATTAATTGATTTTAGTTAAGTGTCTACATAATTCTGCCCTTCCCCACTGTTCACTACATCCTCTTTCCACCTTCCAATCTCTATGATTTTAGTTCTGGTCATCATTTCAGATAAAGTTTTTTGTTCACTCAAATATATCTATGGAAGCCATAAAACAATTTTAAATTGTCCATTTTATATGTCCACCTTGCAGAGAAAGGAGGCTAATTTTGATACAACTTTACTTCAGGACTATATACCAGCTAGCCCACTTTATGCTGTTACCACACACCACCGTTTTATCCAATCTGCAAATAATTGCTGGCCCAGCAAAAAGAGTAACTGATGGGCCAGCCTTGATTACTGCCCTCTCCAGGCTTACCATTTGACATTGAAGATACTTATTGAAGAAGCAATGACAAGAAAGTAGGGCAGATGTTGGAGAAATGGTATCCCAGGTCATTGGGAACACCTGAAAGAGCAGGGGGTCCACCTGAAAAATAGTACCTGGGATGTAAGCTCCAATAGCTATTTACCAAGAAACTATTTCAGAAAATCTGTTTACTGCAGTTTAGTTGTTCCAAATCCTGAAAAGGAAAAGATAATTTTAAAAAATCCTTTAATCGCTTGAAACACTATCTCAACTATCTAATCATCCCTGGAGCGTCTGGTAATTATAGCACATTTTCTTCTATTGTCAGTGAAAAAAAATCCTTTTATAGGCCATCACTGTCCTATTGTTAGACCAGAAGACTTTTTTTTTTTTTTAATAAGTCGGTCCAAACAAAAGCCTTGCTACAGCTGTGATACTGAAGAAGAAACACTTTGCCTAGTCCAGGCTGTTGTCAGTGGAGTGCCAAGTCTACACCAAAGGAGCAGGCTGCCTTGGGAAGTCATGTACGCCACTGTGATAGGAACTATTTAAGGAGAGGCTAGTAGTCATTCTTCAAGAACACCAGGAAATGATGGATTTATCCACAGATTGGAAAACTGAAGGAATGAGTGATCTCTAATATCCACAATCTTGCACATTTAGAGGAGATATGAAATTCTATATATAAAATGTGTTGTGGTATGTGTATGCACACACAAGAATTGCAGAGGCAAAGAAACATGTTATGAGAGTCCAGAGGAACAAAAGATTAATTTCATTTTCATTTTAGGGGAAATAGGAAATGCTCTATGGAAAAGGCAGTATTTGAGTTGTGTTTAAAGTTATGAAAATACTTTTAGCATTTGGAGTTGTATAAACAGAATATTTTACTTTTCTTTCTTTCTTTTTGTTTTTGAGTTGGAGTCTCACTCTGTTACCCAGTCTGGAAGGTGGTGGCATGCTACTGGCCACTGCAGCCTCGACCTCTGGGTTCAGGCGGTTCTTCCGCCTCAGGCTTCCAAGTAGCTGGAACTACAAGCGCACACTACCACGCCCAGCTAATTTCTTGATTATTGTAGAGATGTCTCACCAAGTTGCCCAAGTTGATCTCGAACCTGTGGGCTCAGGCAATTCTCTCACCTCGGCTTCCCAAAGTGCTGGGATTATAAGCATGAGCAACTGAGCCCGGCCAAACAGAACATTTTAATTGAAAAAAATATTACAGACCATCAGATAGGAAAGTACAAACATATTTAGCTCTTCCTGGTTCATTGTAACTAGAATAGATACTGACTAATGAGGGGCCTTGATTGAGATAAGCATAGGAAAAGAAATTCAATTGTTGTCACCCAATTAAGGGAGAAGATTTTATGGTTCTGATTTAGTGTTCCCTCAAAAGAACCTTATTTAGTTTCTGTCATATCCTTTCAGAAGAGTTTCCCCTTGGTCTGGAACTAAAAAAAAAAAAAAAAGAAAGAAAGAAAAAAAAAACTTTGTTAAAATGACTTCTTCTTCATGGGATTGAGTGTTTGGAACCTGTCCATAAATAATTCATTCCGTATACAGGTGTCTCTTTGAAATGGCTGTCCCTGTGTGGTTTCATTTATCGTTGGAGAAGACTTGGTGTGTATATATACATTATAGTCCACAGGTATATTATATTGTCCACAGTCTCTTTTGCAGTCTAAATGAATGGAGCCAAAGTGGCTAATGACCATAAGGGACAAGAATCCCCTTATCTGAATCTATCTGCCAGTGTAATTGTTGGTGTGATTTTGGATGGAGTGCTGAGCTCAAGAGAACATCACAGGTTTCTATTCTTATTTTCCTGGAAGCACATACCAACTATAAGCCACAAATTATTGCTGGTAAGTTACCAACAATGTCAGCATGTCTGCCTGAAAAAACTGTTTTAAGATGGAGACATATTTCCTATAGTTTTCTAAGATGAGTAGTGTTGATTTACCAAACGGGTAAAAGAGGTTGCTGAGCATTTAAAAAGCCTAGTTACCCACATAGAAACATATATTATCTCATTTAGTAACCATTAAATGTCATGTTTTAGGGCAACTATGAAAAAAAGGTTTTAATCCTTTGACAACATATTAGTGATTAAAAACCCAGATGTGGATCCCAGAGCAAAACTGTTGTGTACCATTGGAGTGATGCACACAACAGCACTGAATAATCCAAAGTCTCGGCCTCCTCCTCCAAATGGTAGATGGCAAGTGAAGCTTTGCTTTGCAATGCTTTAGAATAGATAATAACTTTCATTAATCCAATATATATATATATATTGAAGCATTGTTTTTTGCACAGTGGAAATACAGCTGTTAACACAAACAGCAAACATGTTTCTGTCCTCATGGAACTTACATCCCAGTGGGGAAATATGAGTAAGAAAGAGCAGAACAGATGGTGATCAAAGTTATGGAGAAATAGAAAGCAAAGAAGGATAAGTACTGCATAGGCAAAGAGGGTAGGAAGAGGGTTCTGTAACTTGCATTTCACGTAGGGTTGTCAGGCCAGACCCCATGGATTAAATGCTGTTAAAACAGAGGTCTGAAGGAATGAGTAATAAAGCTAAGTGAAATGAATTGGAAACAATTCCTGGCATAGGAAACAGCATGGCCAAATATACTGAGGTGAAAACATGCCTGGTATGTTTAAAAAACAGCAAGGAGACTTATTTGACTAGAATAAAATGAAAAGGAAGGAGAGATGAAGGAGGTGAGATCAGTGAGGCTACAGGTGACCCAGCTCATACAGGCTCCTATGGGTCGTTGTACAAATTTGGCTTTTACTATGAGTGAGATGGGAGGTTTTAATCCTTTGACAACATATTAAAAAAGGTTTTAAAAAAAAGGTTTTAATCCTTTTTAATGGATGTTAGTGTAGAGGGAGGACAACATTCCACCTGAATTTGAAAGGTTGATTCTGCCTTCTGTTTTGAGAAAAGATTATGGGTAGGGTTAGGTATGAGTTGAACAGAAATATAAAGACCAGTAAGGAAGCCATAACAACCATCCAAGTGAAAGATGATGGCTCGAGAAAGCTAGGGAGGAAATGGGAATAATTAGCTAGCTTCTGTATGTATTTTGATGGCAAGGATTTGTTGTAGAGTGTGAGTTGTGATAAAAGAGAGGAGTCAAGGATGGTTCTGTCTTAAAGATGAAGTTTCCATTGGCTGAGAAAAAGAAGTCTGGCAGAGCAGTGTCTTTGCCGAAGAAGAAATTACAAACTTTGGTTTCAAGTATGTCAAGTGTAAGGTGCCTATTAAACAATAAAATTTAGACATTAGGTAGGCAGGAGAAGGAGGCATTTAAACGTGGAGGAAGTGTTCATAGCCAGAGATGTAACTTCATACATCAACAAGGTGTTGGTATTTAAGACTCTAAGATCAGATATGTCATCAAGGGAATCAGTATAGGCAAAGAAAAGAGCATGCCAGGAGGAAAGTAAGAGCCCACCAAGTTGAGAAAGAAGCCCCAAGGTATGTGTTATCACATCATTAACTGTGCAATCACGATCTTTTGGTTTTAAGACTATATTTGCTATTTTCAGTTTGTGTGTCTTGTCACAATATAAATTGGGGTTTTTTTGTGTGTGTAGACACAACTAATGCCAGTGTCTCCTAGATAACTCATTCAATACAGATTCTTATGCATCTACAGTACAATGTTTTTTCATCCCTCCACCAAAGCACAAAGTACATTTTCTCTAAGACTTTTGGACAAAGATTAGATAATAGACATAGACAAGGGCTCATTCTGAATCCCTTAATGGCTCAATCTTTGAAGTAGCTTACTGTATAATTGTTAGTTTATAGGTAGAAAGTGACCCCACCTCAGAAAGTGAAGTACAAAAGCTTAAATAACAAGACAAAGAGCAAGGCATAGATGAGTTAATAAAGTGTGATCTGGAAACCAAAGATTCTACCTCCTCATTTTTTTGGCAATGGCAGGCTGATTTTCTTTAGACTCTGGAAACATTAATTCCAAAAAATGACTTCCATTCATTAATGTAATTATAAATTTATGACTGTAATTTTAAAGTCATCTTTTTTTTCACCCCCCGTTCGGTGAAACATCTGAGTGCTATTGATTATAAATGTCAAATTAAATTTCTAGGCATATTTTCCTTGTGTTGGGATCGATACTTAACTCAAAGAGTCCCTTTCATAGGACATTGAAACTTATTCCTCACTCGTGTGACATTTTGGCTGTTTTCCCCCCTGAATATTTCAGTTAGATATTGGCAGCTTTCACTTTCTTGGTGTTTACAGGAAAATATGGTCTTACTTTGTAAACCTGAACTTCTAGACTGAAAATATAGATATGAAATCTTGAATCATTTGTATATTAACTTAACTTTGAATAAACCTAATATAAGCAAATCCAAAGTTACAAAAGCTGATTATGCTGCTGCAACTGTATTATTTGTTAGTTTTTCTCAAAAGAATTCTTAGTCTTTAAAAATAATTCAGTATAGAATTATTTCAGCCATTTAAAAATACTTTACTTATAGCCTTTTAAGAACATAGATTTTGCATATAGAAATCTTTTCAATGAGTCATGTATTTTAAGAAATTTAGAAAACTTGATTCGCTTAATATATTACTATCATATTTTAGTCACTTATTCAGTTATTCATTTACTGACTCATTTATACATTTAGTAAATCTGATTGAAAATCCGCTGTAGGCTGGACTCAGTGGCTCAGCCTGTAATCCCAGCACCTTGGGAGGCCGAGGCGAGTGGATTGCCTGAGCCCACGGGTTTGAGATCCACCTGGGCAACATGGCGAAACCTTGTCTCTACAACAAATCAAAAATTAGCCGGTCGTGGTAGCGCTCCTGTAGTTCCGGCTACTTGGAAGGCTGAGGCGGAAGGATCACTGGAGTCCAGCAGGTCAAGGCTGAGGTGGCCGGGAGCGTGCCACTGCATTCCAGCCTGGGCTGTAACAGAGTGAGGCTCCAACTCAAAAAAAAAAAAAGAAATAAAAAGAAAAGAAAATTCCCTATATACTACACTTGAAGTCAGCCAGGCGTGGAGATTGGGTCTACAGACCAAACTTCTCCCAAGACCAGTAGTGGCGTGGCCAGAAAGAGACTCTGAAAAATAATATTGTCTAAGATGGGTTTTCGCATCGTTTGCAAAAGGCTGTCTAATGTAAACCCCACATCTCCTTCCTCTAGAAAAATTCCCAGTAAAGTCTGCATTTCTTTCCTTGGTCTGCTAGCATATTTCTTTGGGGAATACCAAAGAGTTGCCAAGTTCTGTGTTCAAGATTGGCTTGGGCTAGAAACAGGTGGTATGCACATACACAGGACCTGGAATAGCAAGATGAGTCACAGCCGGGCTCAGTGACTCAGCCTGTAATCCCGTGCCTTGGGAGGCTGAGGTGAGTGGAATGCCTGAGCCCGCGGGTTCGAGACCCGCCCGGGCAACTTGGTGAGACCTCATCTCTACAACAAATTAAAAAAAAAAAAAATTAGCCAGGCGTGGTAGCGCGCGTCTGTATTCCAGCTACTCAGAAGGTTGAGGCGGAAGGATCGCCGGAGCCCAGCAGGTTGAGGCTGCGGTGGCCGGGAGCGGCCATTGCACTCCAGTCTTGGCGACCGAGTGAGACTCCAACTCAAAAAAAAACAAAACAAAACAAAAAAAAAGATGAGTCACACTAGGTTGCCCTCTATAAAACACTTCTTATGTTGGAATGTCAATGTCAATGTCTGCAGGCTTAGAGCTATGTTTCCAAATGTATTCTGTTCCTTTATGATATGGTAAGGTATTTTCTTTGAGACTCCAGATGCCTAGTTAGGTACCTGGCTCTCATGTTTAGTCATAGGTAATTAATGAATATTCACTGACAGGATGATTACTTGTTGAATATTGCTCTGCTTCCCACCTGAAAAGTAGCAAGAAATGTCTCCCAGAGTTTCAACTAGTGCTGACCTGAGCCAGAACTGTGAAGCAGGACACAAGTCAAACTAAGTCGTCCACTCAGGCACTGAAGCTAAAAGAAAGTAGGGCAGATTTCTCCCATGGGTGATGTTGGATGCCATGGCAGATCCTTACTGTCATTGAAACTTAGAAAGAGAGACACAAAATAAACCCAGAGACTGACTCAACTAAGATGAGGGCGGCAAGTGAGGATAACAAAACTAGTGCTTCTTGGAGAGAAAAAAGGAAAGATACTACCTTTATTGTCACATGGCTCCTCATCTTCTCCTCCTGGTCACCATAATATATTGCCTTATTTCATTCTGTAGTATTTTGGGTTTGCTTCTCCTCCTGAGTCAGTGAACGTGGGGGATATATTTGAGCCTATGCTTATCAGAAATCAATGTGAAGGAAAATTAAATCAATTCTAATGAACAATTCTGGCTTGTCTTCTTATCAAAAAATGAAGAGCAAAAATAATCTTTAGAATACATTTCATAACAATGGGACATTGTCATTTTCAAAAACTCCAAATAATCTTAAACTGAATTCTCACAGTGGTCTCTTGAACTACTAACAGGCAGAATAATGTCATGAAAAGAATATGGAATTGGATTCAAAAGAGGTGGAAGTTATATCCTAGACAACCACATGCCAGTCGTAAGATCTTCGATGCTTTTAAAGCTAATATTTGTCCTCAATAAAATGAGTATTAAAATGATCTTTTACTTATAGAGTAAAACTTAAATAACAAACTTCTAAAATTCATAAAAATATATACTATATATTATTTTAAAATATTTATGAAGAACCTACTGTGTGCCAAGCACTATTTAGGGCTGCTAAGACAGAGCAGTGAATAATAAAATCTTGGTTGGTACATATGTATGTGTATGTGCAGATTTATAAACCACATGTATGGTATATGGTCTATCAGATGTACAAGTCCTATAGAGGAAAATAAAACAAAGAATCCAGAGGGAGAGTGCTGGACAGTGGCTGATGGGAAGTGCACTTCTAAATAGGGTGAATAGTCTCTCAGAGACAAGATGTTTGGAAGAAGAGCTTACCGGGAAAAGGGAACAGCAAGTAAAATCCCTATGAAGAGATTGTGAGGATATTGAAAACACAGCAAGAAGGCCCATGTGTCAAGAAAAGTGGGAATGAGAGGAAGTATAGTAGGAACAACACAATGGGAGTCCAATTTTGTTTGGTTCTGCAACAGTTATAAGACCTTATAACTTTAAGATGAGCAAGCATTGGGGAAGAGGAGTTATATGATGAGACAGCAGATTAATTTACTTTCTCCCATTTTGCTGCTTAAAGAATTGAGTCTCAGAAAAGTTGAAACATTTTCAGAGTGTGTGTTGAATGTGCCATTGACATCAAAACTTCCAACCTATATTTTGAGAGGAAACGAACAAGGTTCCATCATTTTGCTGTGTATGTGAATCCGCTCTAGGCAGGAAGTGGTTATAACAATGCTCCTGCCACCAAGACCCTTCAGAATGGATATGCCAATATCATGTGGGAGCCCATTTATAAGAATTACATTTAGTGTTAAGGTAAGAGCCAGCAGGGTTGGTTCTGCCCTCATTTAGTCTAATCACTCCATCGTACGCCTCCCAGATGGGCAATCTAGCCACTAACAGCATCTTACTTTCCTGCAAAATTCTGTATTATGGAAAGGGCAAGCTATTTCTTTGTACTTAAGGCCTAGTATTTCAAATAGTGGTAACTATAGTTTCTAACACCCTGCAAGGAATGCATTTCTAAAGCAGCTATCAAAAATACATATTCATTTAGTTATTGAGAATGTAGAAGCAATACCTTCCTTCTACCTGTGGGGACTATCATTTTTCCAGTGGCAATTTGTTCATAAAAGAGCAATATTTGTGCCAAGAACTCAAGTGAAACAAATGTCCTTCTTGATGGGAAGTGTCCACACTAATTCGGAGCTGTAAAATAAGAATTTTAAATTCACCTTTCTGTGATTTGGCATTTGCAACTTCCACATAATTTAACTCATGTTGAGCTACATGAAAGGACTCCGTGGATAGCACTACATGGTGAAATACCAGGCTGATGCTCTGAAATTTCCACTGTACCTTTCAAAGGTGCTTATTTCTAGAGTGTGCTGTTAGGCATCCCATCACCGCTCTTTCTTTGAAATGTCACCCTTGTTCTGTCAAAGGCTCCTGTCTGCGTGTCTGACGAACTTTGCGAGTGTCTGACAGGAAATTGTCAGAAGAAAGCTATAAAAGGAGACGTCTTTTGTCTCTAAGTGGAGAAGATGGTGGTTTTTGGACAGCACAGATTGGCTGAACAAATGCTAGGTGAGTACACCAGCTCTTTTGAAAAGCATGCAGATAATGCCAGAGGTTTGAACAATTTCTTAGTCCTACTACCCTCCTGTAATTCTCTCCATCAAACCATTCCCAGATAAGTTCTCTGGACCTTCCCTTGACTCCAACAGCTTGACGTGCCTCAAGCATGCAAGTCTTTTCACGACGATTCATTTTTGTTTTCTTTAGGCACTTATTTTTATTTGGGGAAGATTTTATGTTTGAAACAGCACCTAACTTGAAAGGTGTTTTTGATCTGGACACTACTCAGGGAAGTGTATAAAACCCCATAAGAGAGATGATGCCATTCCTGGGTCTTTTCAAATAATTGTGAATGGGAATTTTTCCAGATTACATAATGAAAGAGAGTGAAACTCCCCATGTTCCCACATTTTCTTGAACCTACCAGTGTATTAGAAACATACATAGCTACAGCTTCAGAAACAGTTAGTGAAGACTCTATATCATAAATGCCTAAATGTCCAACAGTTGAGAATTGCTTGAAGTATCCATACCAACCTTGATATATAAATATGGTTACTTTGGGGAGGCCACTGTGGAGAATGAAAACAAGCAATCCATGCAGGAGGAGGGTGGCCAAACAAAAAGAGTCCTGGTAGAGCTCTTTCCTTACCCACGCCTTGCTGCATGATGGAATAAGGCTAGGTGTTACCACCAGAAGACACTTTATGCTCCAAGTACTATTTTCTAAAGTCATAAACGGTTTATTCTATGTATTAAATTCTGACCTTACAAATCATTTTTATTATATTTTTAAAGTGACAAAAGAGCTCATTCTGTTATGGTTAAGAAGAAACTTGAAAAATTGGGGTCCAAACTGACATAGTAGGCAAGCTTCCAGCGCCCAGAAAACTATAGGTCTACTAAACACTACCCTTATAGATCCCTGCCAGTGTACAGACAGCCTGTTTGAGTGGGCTACAAGGCACACTCAGCCAAGACAAAGCAGCCTTATCATGGCCCATAATCAAGTTAATTCTATCTTTGTGTACATCCAGGGCATCTTTTACTAATTCTCAGTTTCCTTATATAATCCTGCCACTTATTCCTGAACTCCAAATGTCATGGTAGTCAAGAATGTAGCCTTCAGATTTTTTCCCTGTCTACACTACTAAGCAGGAGATTTGAGTCACCTTGTCAGTGAGATCAACCCACAGGCTGGTTTCCCGATCTGCCAATTTAATATTGACCCAACAGTCCCTATACCCCTTCTCCATTTTACTTCATAGAAACTTTTTTTTCCATCTGACATATTACAGACTAACGTGTTTGTTTATTGCTTGTTTCTCACTGTCCATTAGAAGATAAACTCGGGCAAGGTTCTTTGCCCCACTTTTATAATCCCAGCACTTTGGGAGGCTGAAGCGGGAGAATCTTTTGAGGCCAGAAATTCAAGACAAACCTGGGCAATAGAGTAAGACCTCATCTCTACAAAAACATTTAAAAATTAACTGAGAGTGATAGTGCACACCTATAGTCCTGGATACTTGGGAAGCAGAGGGAGGATCGCTTGAGTCCAGGAGTTGGAAGCTGTAGTGAGCTATGATCATGACACTGTACTCCAACTCCAGTCTGATCAACGAAACAGGACACTGCTTCAAATAAAAGAAGGAGGGGGAGGAAGGGGAAGATGAAGAGAAGGAGGAGGAGGAAGAGAGAGAGGAGAAGGAAGAAGAGAGTGTAAGTTCCACAAGGGCAAAGAGAGACACTTTTTTTATGCATGGCTTTCTCTCTCATTCCAGAAATACTTAAAAGATGTTCAGTTAACATTTGTTGAATAAATACATGAATGATTGAATAAGTACATGAATTAATAATTAAAATTCACAAAATTGTTATTCTTTTTAGAGACAAGGTCTCACTCTGTCATCCAGGCTGGAGTGGTGTGATCAGCCCCAAACTCCTGGGCTCGAGGGATTCTCCTACTTCAGCCTCCCCAGTCGCTGGAATTACAGGTGTGCACCACCATGCTTGGCTTTACAAAAGTATTATCTTGGGAAATGGTCTTTAATTCAAAATCTTTGCAATCTCAACCACCACTTCCCTGTTGAAATATTTGTTAGGTGATGGTTCTATCAGTGTATCAATTATCTCAGTTTGATATTTCAATTCCTATTGTGTTAAGTGGTAAAATTCTTCCTTAATCTCACAGTATCTCCTTTAAGAATTCTTATGAACCATAAGTCATATCTACTTCCAAGTTCTGGTTTTCAAATGAGCAGTATTTGGAGGTCAAGAATTTTACCAGCGTGGAAGCTAAGGAGAAAAGAACAGAGCTTTCTTTTCCTGAACTTACTGATATTTCTTCTGGCAGAGGCTCAATTGTTGACCTCAGTGGCACAGTGCAGAGGTGAGCTTACATTCATTCCGCTAGGCCTTGCATTTCTTATTGCCACCTTATACTCTCTAGCTACTACCACTTTAGTTTTATGTATTTTAATTAGTTCTCCTTTTTTTGGTCATTTATATATTTGTTTACTTTTTTTTTTTTACTGTAGTCCAAAAGTAGTTTACTCAGAGGGAAAAAAATAAAAGCTAGCAAATAGATAATTTCAACCCAAATGGACCCCTTTCCAAAAATGATTGGCATGGCTTGGTGCATCCAAGTCACCCTAAGTGCTATCAGAAGCTTTAGATTTTATTAATATTCTTAGCTGAGTCAAGAGAAATTTGTTATATGTCTTTTAATGAATGTATTATTTTTATAAAGTTTCACTCTAAACATTAGGTTTTTATTCACTATTTCAAAATTAAAAATTGAATGTATGCTTCTTACAACTAAGAAAGAAAAAAATCCCAAAATGTAAAAAAGTAAAATAAATGATCCATCGCCACTCTTTCCGCTCCCAGCACCACTCCAACCTAATGGCCTAGTTGTTGTATGTCTCTTTATTTTTCTAAATTATGAACCCTAAAAAGGAAACTAACAAACTGTGCAGTTTCTCCTTTCCCAGATGTGGGAGAATGTGGTTCTTCACTGTATATCAAAATACTAATATTCATTCATTTACTTAACAAACAGTATGGAGCACTTGAAATGTATTCAACACAATGTTTAGAAGTTGGAGATACAGGTAAGGTTTTCTTTTTTTTTTATTGTGATATTGAGGGGTACATTTAAGGGTTAGGTACACAAATATGTCTCGTTCAGGCACCCTTGTTTATAAGAAGTGTCCCCCCATCCCCAGACAGGTATTTACTGCCATTAATTGCTTCCCCTATCCCT
>CAUYQG010241133.1:0-22931 GCA_963574415.1 Tarsius wallacei | reverse complement strand
GGAAGGCTGAGGCGGAAGGATCACCGGAGCCCAGCAAGTCGAGGCTGCGGTGGCCGGGAGCGGCCACTGCACTCCAGTCTGGGCGACAGAGTGAGACTCCAATTCAAAAAAAAAAAAAATTTCTTCATAATCTGTTATGTGCAAAGCAGTCTACTGCACTAGAAACATAAGCTGCTGTACTTATAACTCTGAAGTAGGTAAAACTTTAAAAATTCCACACCTTATTACCATCTTCGCCTCTTCAGTGGCATCCCCTGCATCTTGAATTAATGTTGTTTAATCCTTAACCATCTCATGTCATTGTCTTCATTGTCCTAACCCCATCTCTGCCCCATCCCATTCCCTATTGGCTGTCCTTGAAAATTCTTGCCTGATCTCTCTGAAACTCAGTTTCTTCATCTGTGCATTGGATATAACAAGGTAGCCTAACAATTGTTTGTGAATTAAATTAATGTTATAGAACACAGAGGAGCCGGGTTTGGTGGCTCAGCCTGTAATCCTGCGCTTTGGGAGGCTGAGGTGAGTGGATTGCCTGAACCTACAGTTTCGAGACCCGCCCGGGCAACTTGGCGAGACCTCATCTCTACAATAAATCAAAAAAAAAAAAAAAAATAGTTGGGTGTGGTAGCGTGTGCCTGTAGTTCCAGCTACTTGGAAGGCTGAGGCGGAAGGATCGCCGGAGTCCAGCAGGTCGAGGCTGCGGTGGCCGGGAGCGGCCACTGCACTCCAGTCCGGGTGACAGAGTGAGACTCCAAATCAAAAAAAATAAAATAAAATAAAAAATAATAAAACACAGAGGATGCCAAAAAATGTATATCCATTTTAAATATGACGTTTATTCGAAAGATGACATTAATCAAATGAATACAAGTGTCATCCTGCAATAGACAGGACAGTCAAACTAAATGGCTTGAGCAATGGTTGACCAAATGTTATACCGCACTTTGCTACCATAATTTAATTGAACTTTGAAAAGTAATACATAGATAACATCTCTGAAAATGTGTATAAATTTTTTGGCGCCCCCTGTATTTAGCTCAATTATTAGTATATACCAGTTAATCAGCAATTATTTGCTTTTATTGTTATTGTTGATATTTAGAGCTCAGCTTAGTTATCATGAGCTCTCCTGGAAGGAGGGCCCTTTGGTCCCACTTCACTGTGTTCATACATCTAATTGCAAGTGTAGCCAAATTCCATGTTATGGTGAACATGATAGTAAGTACCTTGAGAAGATGGGACATGTGATATTTCTTTCTGTGTCTTCAATGATTAAAACATTTGTCTCTAAATGTTTGTCAATTAAACAACTGAAGAAATACCTTAGAAAATAGACATCTGGCTGGTGTTAACTGGGGATATTTTACCTTTTTCTACCTAATGCAGTCATTCTTTCTTACTCATTGCCCTTTTGCTAGAAGAAACGCTGGCTCTAGAGATATTTAGGCAGCTCTCACTTCTCTCATCCCTTCCTTGCTGTGGTGCCAGCATTTGTGGTGTGGATTTGGCATTAAATACTGGAAACCCAGGTGAATTATAATATCATGATAACATGGTGACAGAAGGAGACAGCGGTTCAAGTAGACAGGTAGGTGACAAGCGACAGGTAGATGATGGGTGTTTTCTGGCTAATGACCAGAGTTCATTAACAGAGAAAGATGGCAGCAAGCAATACTCAGAATTCAGGCAGGCAAGTGAATGGATTCAATAAGGTCTGGCAGCAGATGGCCAGGGCCCAGGCCAAGACTCCTGAGAGCAATCCTGACCTGCAATTCTAGAACTGTGGCCAAAGCAGAAATCTTGTTGTTGAAAATAAATTGCACAATATGGAAAAGACAGATATTCTCAAGGGTTTGACATGCTATTTGATTCTGTTGAAGAGTTCAGAGGAAATTGTTTGATACCTAGTAAATCAATCTAGATAAGGGTTTGATTGAAATTTGTCAGTAGCAGAGAAATGCAGGATGTGTTTTGTTTTCTTTAAACATTGTTCTATACACTTAGTTTCTGATAACTTATGTTAAATTTTATTACAATGATTATTTGTGTTATTCATGATAAACCTAAACATTTACTAAAATATCTATTAGTATAATAAAGTAAGTGATAAAAACAGATATTATTCTTTCTTAGAAGTGAAAACTTAAATAAAAGAAAAATAAATACAAAGCTAGCTGGGGGACTGAGATGAAATAAGAAATCATAACACAGAAAAGAAATGGAGATTATTAATATCTTATTTCTCATTATAATTTTTAAAAATTGGCATATATATCTCCAGAAATATTGTTTTACATTACATTTTTTATTTATGAATGATATATAAATGTAGCCATACTGTATATATTCTTCTTTGACTTGATTTACTTATCAGAAATGTTTTTTGTGAGATTAAACCATATTGATGAGCATAGCAGTGGTTCCTTGATTTTCAGTTGTATGTGGTATATTATAAGCCTCTGAATCGGCACTCAGTTTCAGTTGTATGTGGTATGAAGGCTTATGGAAATTTATTTATAAATTATTTCATTAATGGCCATTAGCATCCTTTCCAGCTCTTTGTGATATCAATATCTTATGTATACTCTTTTGCAGTATTCTATATCTTTATATTTTTAGATTCAAGTCCACCTCAAATCTGCTGTTAAACTTGGGATAAGCTACTTAATTTCTCTAAGTTGAAATCTCCTAATGTTTAATTGAGGAATGATAATAATAACTTACCACATAGAGTGTTTGCAAAGAGTAAATGAGAGAGCACATACCAAGTGCTCAGAACAACACCTGCTCAAAGTGCAAAACAAATATTAGCTATCATTATTAGTATTACCCAAGGGCAATTAAATAAGAAGATCAAAAGATGTTGGCATTTATACTCAGTGTGGCTTAAAGCACCAAAATCATAATTTCAATTTGGCATTCTTCTTTAGTATTTTAGGGTTCACTGTTCATTCAATTCCCCCTACTATCAGATGTGATTTTTAGAACCTCTAAAGACTGAAAGTCAAGAAAAATATCTGCCCCTCAAGAATAGGGAACATGTCTTTTGTGTTTGGTTTATAGTGTTTTTTTGTTTGTTTGTTTTTTGGCTTTATTTTCTTTCATTTTTAGAGATAGGATCTCTCTATGTTGCCCAGATGGAAAGCAATGGTTGTTCACAGGCACAATCATTATGTACTATTGCCTTGAATTCCTGGTTCTCCTGTCTCAGCCTCCCAAGTATCTGGGACTAGAAGAGCACACTGGAACCTTGCCTGGTTAAATTTTATAGTTTTGATGCCTCTTCTCTATAGTGCCCAAGTATAGCTCCCAACAGCTTCTGCTCATTGACCACTATTATTCTTGTATATGATTCAGTATAATGGAATACCTTGACCCCACACATTCTGGAAGAGCAATGGAAAGGCTTAATTTTTCTAAATGTTTTGTTGATTGTGTGTGTGTGTGTGTGTGTGTGTGTGTAGTCACACTTCACAAGTGAAAAAAAAAATTCAGCCACATTTCCTCCTAAGCTAAACAAGTAAATTATATATAACAATCTGATTGTTATATCCTCAAAGCAGGTAGGCAAATTAATGTCAAGCAATAGACAGAACTGCTAGAGTTTGCAAACTAAGGTTGTGCTCCCTCAATGTAGAAACCTCAGTTTAAAGTATATAGGCTTAGATGTAAAGAGGGCTTCAGAAAGCGCTTCTAAGCTGATATGATGCTGCCTTCTTTATCAGTAGAGCAAATGGCCAGGGCTGCATATTTGTTTGTTTAACAACTTTATTGAAATAATTTGCATAACTTACATTCAATTAAATGCACAGATTTTTAAAAATGTATACAGCAGTGTGTTTTGACAAATATGTATACTTATGACGCCACCACTCCAATCAAGGTATGGAATATTTCCATCACCTCAGGAAGTTTTCTTGTGCTTCTTTGCAATCCTCTCTTTCATTCCTCCCCACTCCTCTCATCTTGACAATCACTGCTCTGATTTTTATTCCCATCTCTTAGTTTTGCCTGTCCCAGAACTTCCTATAAGTGGAAGCATACTGATGTAAACTTTGGCTCCTTTTGCTCAAAAAAAATGTGCATGACATTTATAAAGCAAAAGGATATTTTAAATTGATTTCTGCTATAAAATTATATTCACTTAAAATTTGTACATGTACAATGATTTAAATCGCCTGAGTTCGAAGTGATATATTGAATTAGTTGACATCAATGATAAATGATTTCACTTGAGTGCATGGAGCATCTTCACCATTAATCAAAAACTGAAAACATTTCTGGAGTTTAGGCTAGATTGACCCAGTAAAAATGAAGCAAAAATTTAGTCATTCAGCAATTCATTAGGTAGGTATTTACTCATCACATGCTCAGTCACCCTCAGGATATAGTAATGCTTCAACAACCTGGATCGTTTGTCCTTAAAGATCCAATTTTTCCAGATAAATGCCCTCTGGTATATTTTGTTGATCCGGAAACTGAAATTCAAATTATGAAATACTAAATCGCATGACATTTAGTAACTAAATATGTTTCCCCTAAGTTGTTATTCAAATGACGTGTGTGTTGAGAACAAACCTGGATCAGAAAAGCAAATGGGGATGTAGAGTAGAGGGAAAATGTTGAAAAATATTTTCAACTTTCTGAGAAAAGTTCAGGTAGTTTTTGATAGTATTGACTTATAATTAGCAGGATTGCATTATAATCTTCATAATTAAAGTCTCTAATGCTAAACAAATTTGGAACAACAACTCTGTAAGGAATATTGTTTTGTGTTTATTTAGCCTTTTATGTGACCCTTAGGATGAAATTCTACCAATAAGTTCTCCTAATAGAAGATGCAACATATATTTTTTTTCTGAAATGTGTTTCTTCTCAAGGGAGTTACCTAGTGTATGGTACTGTCTACGTACTTTTAGAATTGTTTGCCTGGTTATTATTCTGGGAATTATACAAGTGATGAAATGTTTTAACAGATAATTGGCTTAATATTCAAATGCTGGTGCTTTATTTTTCTTCACTTTGCTTTCTTCTAACTTAGTTCATTTTTAAAGAATATGTTCCTTGCTTAGCATGCTGAAATCCAGTTGTTGTGGGTTAGCATGGCTGTGGTTTTCAACTTCACAAGTGAAAAACGAATCATGGACTTCTGAGTGCTGGAAGTCAATGCAATTCTAGGCAAAATCCTGAAGGAGCACAACACAGGAGGCAAATTAAAGTTGGCTCTGATCCTGCCTTGAGCAGCCCTCCAAAGAAGGTAATTACCTCCAAGTAGACCATTGCTTCAGTTGGCATTGCTTTGCTAGTTCCTCACATTTTCATTAGGGCAGGGACATTTCCCTTCAAATAAGCTGTCCAATTTGCTAATGTATCTCTTTTAGTCCAATCAATATGCTTCTTCAGGTTGAAGATGTGGAAATGCCACTGAGTGGACTGTTTTTAAAAAATATAATGCTGCTTTACAAAAGCAACTTGCAATGTTTCTGAAGAACAAATACATGCTATCCAAGGGTATAAGACCAAGCAAGAGTTAAAGAAAATTTTCCGTTCAGGGAAGTGAGGATCTTTTCCTTCAAGAGAGTCACGGGCAACAGGGGACAAATGGTAGCAATGGGAGTAGGAAAGTTAATCAAAAAGGTAATCATGTGAATCCAGGCGGGATTCCCTTTGCAACAAGATTCTAGTGTTTCTGATGGGCAAAGTATTCAGCAAGTTAGGGCACTAAGGTTTCCATCAGCTGAGTATGTAGCCTGGCTCAGTAATGTAGAAATGCAGAGCATTCAGTCATTCATAACATTTGAATATGTGCAAGTGCTTCAAGGCTTGATTTTTATTCATATGTTTGATCTATTGTCATTTTTTCTTGTCTCTGTTTTTTAGGTAAGATAGAAGGATTGCAAAGTCTAGCAATGCTTTTCTTGCTCATCATCAAATTAGAGTAGCAGCAATGAGTCAGATATTCTGTTTGCAAAGACCACCTATATTTTTTTTCTCAATTGAAGTATCCAGTCCTTTTTTATTTTTGCATGCTGTATTCATGATTGTTAATCACATTGAAAGGGAGAATATTTGACTTTTTTTGAGCAGTCTTGCCACAATTCATCAAAACCATCATGTATATATAAATATGAGGGCATATGTGTATCCTATTTATGAATAGTTTGTGCAGTTTGCTTCAAGAAAAGGGAGACTTGTAAATTAACTCCTAGCTTAGTTTATTTGGGGCATTATACTAAGCATTGGGGAAGGATCATATATGGATGCTGATCTCAAGAATTTTACTCTTAAGGGAGAGAAAATTACACACCCAAAGATGTGATATATAGCAAAGTAATAACTACTGTAAGAGAAATGCTGATAATATTCAGCAATGGATAACATTAAAAAGAGATTGCTTTCAGAGATTTTTAAGAGGTTAGTGTAATGTTTGATGTCTTATTCACCTTTTTATCTTTGTAACAGTATACCTGATCTGGATAATTTATGAAAAAAAAATGTTTCTTACACTTCTAGAGGCTTGGAAGTCCAAGGTTGAAGGATCATTTCTGGTGAGGAACTTACTGGTGGGGACTTTCTGCAGAGTCTCAAGGCAACACCGAGCATCACATGGCAAGGGGCTCACAAGAGATGGGCAGACTAACCTTTATAACAGACCCACTTTCATGATGACTTACTCACTCTCTTGATGACCCATTAAATCATTAATTCGTAAATCCATGAATAGATTCATCCATTTAAGAGGGCAGAGCCTTCAGGACCCAATCACCTCTTAAAGGTCCCATCTCTCATTACTGTTATATTGGGGATTACGTTTCTGCATGGGTTTGGATTGGACAAACATTCAAACCATAGCATCTGGCTTAAAATGGAGTTGCTTATATTGTCTCTAGGCCAGCAGACTAAACAGGTTTTCATAGAATAATTAGCATCCACCTCCAGATAAAATATAGAATTTAGATGCATGGACATTGAGGAAGGGCATTCCAATAGGAGGAATACCTAGGAAAGATGCACGAATGTGGAAACAAAAACACTAAACTTGTATCAACAAGTATTGCAATTTGAATAGCATGGGACACACAAAATATTGAAAAAGTAAAATGGGACCAGATTATGCAAGATCCTGAATGTCAGATGAAGACACTGAACTTTAATTTATGTGCATTGGTAAGTTGTTGCACATGTTTCAGCTTTAGAAAGACTAACCTTTTGGTGGCTTTCAGAATAGAGCGGAACGAGATAAGACAGGAGGAGAAAGGCTATTTAGGAGGCTATTATCTATTCCACAAGGAAGACACAAAGAGCATGAAACAGGATAGCAGTAGCAAAATTTAAGAGAAAGTTGCATGTGTGATATATAGTAAAGAAGTACAATGTAAAAAATATCCACAGGTAATAGCTGATTTGATGAGAAGGACCAATTAAAGGGTGGTTCCAGATAAGATGTTTGGTGATTGGATGCCCATTAAAATAGTTAAAGGACAGAACATTGAGGAATGACATATGGAAGCAGGGTAATATATTTAAAGTTAGGTATAATATTTGAAGTGCTTAAAATATTTTAAGAGTAGACAGATGACCAGGAGAATGGAGAGTAGAGAAGGACTAAGAAATCAGTATCTAAAACAAAGATAAGTTTAGAACTAGAGAAGTTTAAACTATCCTCATGAAAATGACATTTGAAGCCATGACATTGCTGAGACAAATATTATGGAGAAAAGCAGAAAAATTATTTTGGAGAACAATTAAGCTTTGGGTGTTGTGGAGAGGGAGGGTAGAGATAACATCTGACACAAGAGGAACATTCAGATGAGGAAAATCAAGAAGGTCTGATGTAAAGAAAGCCAAGGAGTTATCCCCTGTCTCAATATTATCAGGAGGTTAAAGAGGATGAGGCCTGAGGAGGTTACTGAATTTACAAAGTAGGTCATTGTAAGTCTTCAGTGCAATTACTTTGCTATAATAAAGGCATAGTCCAAAGTGGAAGGAGCTTAAAATGAAATGAGAAACAAGAGGTTGCTGAATGTAGTTTGCATTTCTCTAAGGATAGCTGATATGAGAGAAAGTAGAGAAGGTGGCAGCTTCAAATGTGATTCATGCCTAAAAGTGGCACTCTCTCTAATAGCCAACTTCTGCCTACTTAAATCAATAGATAAGTAAGTACATAATAGTGGTGTGTCTCGTTGAGACAAATGATAGGCGGGTTCATGGAATATAGCAGATGCCATACTTTGGTGGCAAAAAATTTAGCATATGGTGCAGAAGGCCTCATGTTCTCAGGATTAGCAAAATGGACTTCAAAGTTTTTGTGCAAAGCTGTGGGAAAGCGTCAAAATGCGTGCCCCCGTCTATAAGCACACATTTTAACATTATACCTATGGTGTTTTTCACATTCATTTATTGTTAATTTTACATTCCATATTTCTATAAAAATAAGAATCCTGTAACAACAATGTATTATGGCTTTCTTCCTTTTTATTTAAAAAATTTAATTAGCAGCAAGAATGCCTTAAACAAACTCACAGGACACTGATTTTTATATTTCATTGATTGATGTCTCTATATTTCCTTGTGCTATGAGGTCAATGACTTTCAATTTTATGTATTTTATCTAGATTTTTTAAAAGACAATAATTATTTAATATATGTGGGACAGTAAATCTCTCCCATGCTTATATAATAAAGAGTTTTTCCAACTACTAAGTAGTAAAACAAATTTTTATTTTTATTTATTTATTTATTTATTTATTTATTTATTGAGTTGGAGTGTCACTCTGTCGCCCAGACTGGAGTGCAGTGGCCGCTCCCGGACACCGCAGACTCGACCTGCTGGGCTCCGGAGATCCTTCCGCCTCAACCTTCCAAGTAGCTGGAACTACAGGTGCGCACTACCACGCCCGGCTGATTTTTGATTTATTGTAGAGATGAGGTCTCGCCAAGTTACCCAGGCGGGTCTCGAACCGGCGGGCTCAGGCAATCCACTCACCTCAACCTCCCAAAGCGCGAAATTACAAGCTGAGCCACCGAGCCCGGCTGCAAAACAAATTTTTGAAATGTGGGTGTTCTTAGTAATATAATTTGATGTTTTATCAAACAGTTATAACAAGAAACTATAAGTTAATTAATTGGTTCTTTTTAATAAACTTGAAGTAGTAGTTTCTTGGAAAAATAATTATAAGTGCCCCTGTAGCTTTCTTCTTCTTCTTCTTTTTTTTCTTGAGGGGTTATGGGGGTAAAATTAGTTACTTTTACGTATTGTCAATTTTCCCAAGCTAAGACACAAAAGTGGACATGCATGGCTTTGGCCCGTGACTCCTCTGCATCAAGTTCAATCTCATGCTATCAAGGTTTGGAGAGTCTCTCCCACACGTTATTTTATTTTTACTTATTTTATTTACATTTCTTTTAGCAGAAATACAAATAACCAGCTAGATTTTTCGGGAAGTGAACCTGCCTACAAATGAATGACTTGTAATTTTCAGACAGTTTATGAATTTATTCTAGCACAATGGTGACACAGGACTGTGAGTTTTACAAAGAAAATCATTTTGAGCCTTTGGAGACTGTTGTCTTGCTTTCTTAATTTCTGACACTTTTTTACAAGTGGAATCTCTGACTCTCTGTTTTTCAAATAAAACTTATGCTACTTTGTGTGTGTTTCTTCTCTCTTTTTTTGTCTTTCTGCAGTTTTTGTTTTGTTTCGTTTTTTAATTACTAAAAGGTTATCTTTTAAGGATTTGTATTTCAATTGCAATCCGTCTATGATGTCAGGTTTCAGGAAAGAATTGTGCATCGTGTGTGTAAGTGTGGGTATGCAGGATTGTGTGTGTGTGTGTGTGTGTGTGTGTGGTGTGTGTGTGTGTATGTGTGTGTGTGTGTGTGTGTGTGTCCGTGTCCCCAAGGAAAAGTATGAAGAACCAGAGGACCAATATTGTATGTAGTGAACATGAAGGTTCTAGACCAAATAAGTAAGTCGAGTTTCACAAAATGCTCAACTGGCCATTCCATTCTTTGTTGCTGGAAGTCATAGCATAGCATGATAAGAAGAAAGGCAGCTGATACAAATGATGGTAGTGTATTTAGAATCTTTTGTCACATGAAATTCCAGATTTGCCATAATTTGTGATGGATGAATCTTAGTAAAATATTTTTTGGTTGAAATTCTTAGTCACAAAGCCATAATACTCTCTATATGTTAAATTATTGCAGCATATCTTTCCCATAGTTATGGAAACCAAAACTATCCCCGCTGTACTCTTGCATTAATTTGTTAGCAAGTATTACAAAGGCTGCCTTCTGAGAAGTTTGAAGAATCAGTGTGAATAGCTCTTTCATTGCCCCTGTATTTTCTTAAAATCATAAAAATGAAGCATAGTGATTCCATGGCACATGAAAGCATGTCAATTTTACCTGCAGAATTCTCGAGTAGGTAACTGGTGTCAAATTTCAATAGAGTCCTCAAGAGGGCACTGTCACCTGTTTTATATACTGTACAATTTGTATCCTTTTATTAAGACCCCTTACAATAATTGAAGTGTGATTTAAATCTACTTTTACCTGAAATACAATATTTCAGTCTTTGCATCATACACCATGCTGCTATCTAAAGCAAACTTAGTCTGCCCAGGGTTACAGACTTGACTTGTATATCAACATACAAGTTTTATACCAATAACATTTTGTAGATTGATCCATCTAGGATAAGCAGTCCAGTCTAGACCTATTTAATAAGGATCTGTCACAGTATCCCTACTTTACATTTTTGTCCAGTTTTCTATTAAAAATATCTTATGTAAATTATCTTACTTTCCCACATATACGTGCATACTATACATGACTCTGAAATCAGATTTCTCGGGTTTAAATAGCAGCTCCACAATTTAGGCTATGAGAATATGAACAAATAACTCCTCCTTGGTATGTTGTGAGGATTATATGAGTTATATATGCACAATGTTAATTTCACTAATGTAATACACTTTGAAAGTTCTCCATTGTATTTTCCATGACTCTAATCATCAGGCTTATAGTTTGTGATGTTCAGTTGGTCTTTGATGATTGAAAATATTTCTTTTTTTCAAAATATATATAATGCTTTTTACTGCTTAGGTATAGACTTTTAAAATACTCAGTTTTTTTAAGACACTTCAAAAAGCATACACACACAGGTAGCTTTGTGGGAATTCTGTTCTCAGCGACTTAAATTTAATTATTCGAAGAGGCAAAACCTTTTGAGGTACATATTTCAAAGCAGAACAAGTTAGGCATTTTGAAATAAATTATTTTTGTTTAGATGGTACTTGTATCCATCATATTAAATTTTTTTCTTTGAAAATAATATCTAAAAGAAAACTCCAGTTAATTCTAACATAATTTTCAGTTTTGCCCAGATACAACTATAACAGTATATATTATAAATCCAATGTAAGAATTTATAAGCACAAGGTAATTATTATAAAGTATTACAAAGTAATTGCTATAAAAAGATAAATGAGAATGAAAGGACACAGTTTCTTCTATAACTTTCTGTACATAATAATGCTATTTATTTTTTATTTGTTTGTTTTTTTGAGTTGGAGTCTCACTCTGTCGCCGAGACTGGAGTGCAGTAGCACACTCACAGCCACCCGAGCGTCGACCTACTGGGCTTAGGTGATCCTTCTGCCTAAGCCTTCCAAGTATCTGGAACTATAGACGCACGCCACCATCCCCAGCTAATTTTTGTGATTTATTGTAGAGACGAGATCCCACCAAGTTGCCCAGGCTGGTCTCAAACCCCTGGGGCTTAGGCAATCCTCTCGCCTTGGCCTCTCAAAGTGCTGAGATTACAGGCTGAGCCACTGCGCCCACCCAATAATGCTATTTCTTTATGATAGATTTGAGTAAGTTTGGATGTTTTGAAGTTAACTAAAATACTTACAATTTTTTTCTTTTGTCTCTTAAAATAGGCTCAATTTTCAAGCAGTGAGAACTTTCTTTTTTCTCTTGTTATATGACTGCTACATAACTGCAGTTTTAGAACTACACAAAATGGACTCAAAAATGTTTTAGAAGATTAAATTAATGCACAAAGTCATGTGGATTTATCCTCAGCTGTTGTTGAGGGCAAATATTCAAAAACAAATTTTCCTTGCATTTATATGCTATCCTATAGCATGATTGCCAATTTATAAGCTTCAAAGTGCAAACCAGTGCTCTCAAAACTTGGTCATCACTTCATTTTTTTTTTTTTTTTAATTCAGGGATTACAAACAGTGGAACATGGACAGCTGCATCTTTGGACAAATGGCTACTGTAATAGAAGCCACCATCCCTGCCTTTCCCTGATTATCTAATTTCTATTGCTGCATAGGAGTCAAACAATTGTTATTTCTCTCTTCTCAAAATTTACTCCTCAAAATGCACTCATTTGTGTTGAAAGAGAAATACAGTAGGAGAAAGGAGAAAGTCTACTCAGTTAGCGTATTGATTGATTGGATGGCTGATTGATTTCAGAGCATTCCTTATGAGTTTCTCATTTCTACATTTTAAAACTGATGTTGCTTTTTCAAATTCTAAGTGGTGTAATTTAATTAGCTGTCTCCCATAATTGTAAAGGCAAATATATTATATGCCCCTGCCTATATTTTATTCATTTTCATCATAGATAAAAAGTGGAAAATCACATTTTATAGAAAATCTGTTTATATTAGCCTGTATAGTGACTTCTTAAATTAAAAATTTCAAAGATCCACATTCATAGATAACCTGTGACTTATGCACACATTTTTAACAATAATAAATTATATCTTGTAGTTGCATAGTAATTGTACTATGAAGCAATTATCAATGTGAGCATTTGTTGGAATATGAGTTCCATTAGGAAACGGACCTTTTCTCTGTTTTTCACATAATTTTATCTCTATTACCTAATTAAAAATTGGTGTAATAAATAATTTTAATGAATGTATAAAATACAGCCATTATTAATTATTAAATACTGTTAAACAACAAGTAAAAGAATGAGAGTATCTTAGGAGTCTTGCAAATCGAGAGGAGAAATTAATGGGAGTTGTTTCTGGACTTTTAACTATGGCTATACTCAGTTCCTAAATAAGGAGGTATAGTATATATTTATCAGGTCTATAAAACATGTTAATATTCAGTTGACTAAAAGTCATTTTGTTTTCAATAAAGATTACATCTTACAGAGGCATGTAAATATTGACACTTTCTAATCCCTGGTAATATAATTATTATTAGTCCTCAGACTTGATGCCAGTTAGAATCTTTACATGTCAGTAGAATTCAAGACTAATTTGCTGTGATTAGCAGAGAATTACTTTGCAAGCTTTCTGTTCATTTATGCAAGGACAGACCTGTCCATTCCAACTCACTGAATTTATATAGGATGCCCACAAAAGTCCTCAGAAGCCTGAAGCTTTTACTACAAATAGTTGATTTTTCCATGTGCCAGACACTCAGCTTTTTAGAAGAAAACATCTCAGTAGTATTGTTGAGAAGACAAAAATAAAAAGGCAAAGCTTAATTCCTTAAGTAAGGTTGCTATTGCCACTCAACAAAGGAAATGCACTTAACCCAGTGCAGCACAAGTTCTTCTTCAGAGAAGTTTGGAAGAGCATCATATCAAAATGTTGTACTAACAAAGCTTCACAATTTAAAAAGACAAAATATCCTTTGAGAATAAAAGTGCTAGTGAAGAGAAAAACAACTACGATGATAGGTATAATTCAACTGGAAACTGGAAACAGAAAAACAAGCTGTGTATGTAATTTAATTGTGAATTTCTATACTGTCATTTAAGAGGAGCCTCAAGGTAGGCCACCTAAAATGAGAATAGAATAACTGAACCAATCCTGTTGATGAAAGAACATGGTATTCTGATTGGCTTAGACCCAAATCACTTATCTACCCCAGCACAAGGGAAGACACTTGCTCTGCAGAATCACGAGTGAGTGTCAGGACACATAAAAAACGATTTAGTTATGGGTAAGCATATTCCATTCCTTACAAAATCACCAGCAGCATGTGATTTAGACATAAAAACTGCTAAAGTAAGAAAAGGCTTCTAGATCAGAGGAGCCAGGTATGGATATGCAAGAGTGATCCAGACAATTAAACGTTGTCAGGGAATCAACAGTCAAGAAATAAGCTACGCTTTTTTTTTTCATTGCTAGGGCATAATTTGTTTATATTGATTGTATCTGTTAATTACATTGCAAATAACAGAAAAATTTACCCAAATTAGCTTTTAGCACAGAGAAGTTTATCAGCTTAGGTATCTGAAAAGTTTGTGTTTTTATCTTGCATGGCTGGATACAGGGTCAGATGCAGTCATCGGGATCATCAGGGACTTGGATGACTCTCTCCATCTCTTGGTTTCTTTTTCCATCCTCAGACAAATGATTTCCTTCTGTGATTAAAGTGCAGCACCCAACAGCCATCCCCACACAGTCTCTTGGTATTCAATGGGGTCACATGAACATACCTGAACCAATCCTGTTGATGAAAGAACATGGTATTCTGATTGGCTTAGACCCAAATCACCCATCTACCCCAGCACTAGGAATGACATTTGCTCTGTAAAAACAGGATAGGCTAAAAAGCTGAAAAAGGGTAGCTTTTTCAAGCAAAATAGTGTATTCGTATTAAAAATAGGGGAAGTGGATTCCAGACAGCAAAAACACAACAAATGGCTACTTCTTTGGTCAGCAAATCAAGAATTATAGTAAGATCTCGTCTCTCTGGATGTGATATGAGATACAGTGATTCAGCACTTTGTTTTAAAGTTCTCTGTGTTGTCTATATTTTGGCTTCAAGAATATGCTTCAGGAAGAAGTAGGCAAAGAAAAGTACCCTCAGGCAGGCTCTTGCCAAACACTGGGTTTGTGTCAGATTCATTGGACATCAATTTCAAGAAACACCTTATAAAAATATCCTTAGTTTGGAATTGGATGTTGATTCTATTACACTCTACAAGGTAGACTATAATATTATTCTTTGTTATCCTGGCAATATGCAAATGAGGGTAAGTATGAAAAATAATTTTCTTAAGACATAATAATTTTACTTATAATTGCATGAGCCCAGAAATAAATAAAATTATAAGGAAAAGTAAAAATGCATTTGCTCAGGGAGAGTACAAGGGCAGTGCTCTCTTTAGAGCCTCTTTGATTGTAAATGATGTCTCCAGTATAAAATCCAGGCTTTATCATGGATGCCCTTGTTCAAGAATTGATTTTGCCCACTGGCATTAGTAACAGTAACATAATATAAAGAGACCTTATCGTATGCTCTTCGTATTTTACAGGAAAAATATTTATATTAAAGAGGGGCGTGAGTTGGCCTTGCTGTTTCTAAGAAGTACATATTTATAATTAAGTGACCTCTACTTCCACACTCACTGGACAAAAATTGGTATAATTAAGTAGATAACGCTTGTAGGGCACTTTAGAATTCACAGAACGGATTCATATAGTTTCCTCAAAAATCTTATGGATCCAATTTTTTAATCTGTGTTTTAGAGATTGAAAATGGGACTAGACAGATTTTCCTGGGTTACTTCACTACCTCCCATTTACAGCCAGGTACTCATTCTCAACATTGTCTGTACTATGCAACACCATGTATTTCCAGAAGGGTATTATTTGTGAATAGCATCTGAATCTTAGCGATTGAGTTCACATAACTATTTTTCATGTGCTTTCATTGATTTTTTATTGAATCTTCCTTGGTAATTCCAATTCTTCCTTCAAAATATTGCTCACATGCCACGCCACTCATTGCTTAAGACCTTCCTTGAATCCCCAAGCAAATATGCCTTGTCTATCATCACAGCCCCACTGTACAAGCATCTGTTAACACGTCTTACTCTATTATAATGATCTGTTTACATGACTGTCTTTCCAGCTGAACTGTGAGTTTCTTCAAGACAGAGACTGCATCTCATGCTTCTGTGTATCCTCAGTTACTCCAGAAACTTGGCACCTGAGGGTTAACCAATCAATGTTTGATGAATTAATGAATGAATCATATGCACCAAAAAAGAGCAGCAAAGCAATATGGATAGAGTGCCTTACTGAAGTGTATTGAAGCTGGAGCTAAGTAATCTAATTTTCAGCCATGGTATAGTAATCCCTGAATTTTATATGTAGGTACTTTTTATTTCTTCTCATAGTTATAAGTTACCAGCCTAGAATTGCATTAGAGCTTGATTCTATTTCTTAATCCAGATATTGAAGTCCTTAAATAATGCCCTTTGTTTTAAATTTAATTCTTAACAAGTATAATAAAACACCACTAAATCACATGTTTTTAATGGGTAGCTCAGAACTTAAACCTTCACAGCATAAAAAATAGCAGCCTTGAGTTGCTACCTCATCAGGTATGCAATCTTCTGAAGAAAATTATTACATTTTGTCTTAAATACGAGTACACTTGATCTTGTCAAAATCAAAGCATGTGTATGTGTGTATGTATATTTGAGGATAGGGACAGTGACTCATGATGTTTCATTTATTTAATATAGCTTCAGCAGAAAACAGATGTCCTCTAGTTCTGTGATATTGATGCTTGAGTATATGACATTAATTTGCTTATCAATGATATTCTAACAGACTATTTTTTGTGGTTTCATTGAAAGAAATAATTGTTAATTTTGCAACTATCTCAACTAAGTGTTAAGGTTATAGCTTTATGCTAGTAGAGGAATAATGATATACTATGTCTTAATACTGATTAGAACTCCCCATTTTGTGTTTAAGGCATTAGAGAAGTGTTGAATTGATGTTGGAGAAAATGAATTCTTATTGCCTGTTCCTTACCAACTTATTAACCAAAACTGGCTTCTGTATGCCATTATCCTAATACAATTGTTTTGAGTCTTTGTTGAGCTGACACAAAATTCTGTCTTCTCTCAGTACCATCAAGCTTTGAGTAGTAATACCATTTTCTCCACTGAATATTTTGAAACTACACAAAGGGATCAGCATCATACTATTAAACAGCAAGAACTTAATAGACTCATGACTTAGAGTTTACAATGTAGCTGAGATTTTTTAAAGCTTATTGAGAGGTAATAGATAAAACTATGCAATGAACTCAACCCAAATATTATTTTGTGAAGAAAATATTTTAAGTATCTCTTTTTCTTTAAGGAATAGAATCTCAGTTACCTAGTCTTTTCTTTCAAGCCACTGTCCCAAATTAGAATGACTCTTTAGGAAATAAAAACAGCAAGTGACTAGGAGTCAGAAGAATCACAACAAGCACAAGTGATTCTGAAAAAAATCTTTCTGCATATGCAATTATAAAAACACTTTTGTTTCAGACACACTGCAAACTTTGTTGAATACGATGAACTGCTGCTGATACCAGCATCTGACTATTTGGCTTATCTCTTCATATGAACCACTTGTGTGAGATTGAATTTCAGATTATTGTAAAGAGAAGAGTAAATAAAAATAATGTAATCTAACCTTGTCCCTTCAGAATAAATATAAATTTTCAATTTTTTTTTATTTAATACTTTTTCTTTTTAACTTTTCTACCTTTTCAGTAGTTTGATGTTATTTTATGATTGCTATCTCTCCTTCAGGAATCAAATTAGTTTTTACCAGATCTTTCTTTGATGACTTTTTTTTTAATCAGCTGCCAGATCCCTCTCTCTGCATCAGTTAGAATACCTTTTCTGTCGGCAACATTAGATATGATGCATAAAAGCAAAAAGCGAAACCATATACTCCCTTTTATTTTCAATTCCAGCCATGCCACACATACTCTTTCAGATTGCTCCCAGCTTGTCTTTTTAGGTCCATCTCGCCTCACTTCCAGGATTCAGCACACCCATCCTAATCCAGTGAAAACGCCATCTTTCTTCATGACACAAGCTCCTACCGAAAGCCCTTCACCTATCTTTTCAAACTTTACATCCTGTCCCCCAAACATAACTTAGGTTTTTCCTGCTCCCATGAATCGGATTCTGTTGTTTCCTCTACTTACATCACCTTTCTGTCAGTGCTACTAACTGAGATCCTTTGCATCTATCAAAACTAGGTTTGATTTCTTATCATCTGCTGAGTCCTCTCTGCTCAGGTCACTGTACTTCCTTTTTATTATGACTTTGACGCTGTATATTAATGCTTACCTGCTATTTGCTGTCAAATAGTTTTGTCCTATATCCTGTCATGTATTTATCCATTGTTCTCAAGCGAGTTTTACTTCCTAGAATTTGGTAGCTACATTTGGTAATTCTTTTAATTTTTTCCACATCATTTAGCAATATATATTTTAAAAGAATAGACTACTGAATTAAATTCTTTGCAGTAATGATTATAAAATATATACCAGGAATAAATGGGAGACCTGCATCCTGCAACAACTTTTAATCCAACAATCAAAACAGAATTTCTTGAGAGTAACATGTAAAATCAAAGCAGCCACAACAAACTTAACATATTTAAAACCAGTTGAAAACTATTAACATGTTCAAGTTAATATGTCCAAAGAGGGTGGATGATTATTAACCTTACCACTGGAGTTGCAAGGAACAGCATGATACAGATTAACCTTTTATAGTAGGCAGGAATATCAAAGTGTGAGAGATAATATTGGTTTAAATCATATCAATTTAATAAGGCACTACCACGCTTAATGAACATCTAGATCTAGTGCTTCTAACATATTGGAAAATTCTTTTGGTACCTCCATCCTGCGTCAGGAGATTAGAAAGTAACTGAAATATTTGTTTTAATTGACTTAAAGGAAGTAATCTGAATTCCATGAGATCAACAATACTAAAGATTTGTGGTTTCTCTTTCTGATTCCATTATATGGGAAAAACAGAGTGATTGAAGAAGCCAAACAGGTGTATCTGATCTAATATATCCTCAGTTCTTTTTCGTTAATGTCATCTAGGCTAACTTATCTGCATGTTTCCTTTTAGAAATTCAATTCATTGAATATTTTTTCCCCATGATTTTTCTTTTAATGTAAAGGAATTTTAAAATATGGAACTAGGGTATTAATGAAATATTTCTATCAATCTTCCATAATTTTAATTCTATCCCATTTCGTGTTATTTTCTAACTGCTGTCCATGTCTCATGTTCTTTTATCTTCTTATTTATTATGGCATTTCCTCTGTGTGTTTTGTCCTTAGATGTTTTAGTAATGTATGAGTAACAAAGTATTTATATTTCACAGTAGCAAATATGGATTTGATGCTGAAGCCCACTAGTTTTAGCTTAACAAGTATCTTTGCTCCTTTTCTTCTTAAAAATGTTTATTCCTTTCTTTATATGATCCATCTTCAAATGAAATGTATTTTTATAACTTCCTCTCCCAAAAAAAATGTTGGATTTATTTTAAAAGTTAGCTTTTCAAGTTTATGGGGCATTTTATTTGTTAAAAATTTTGAATTTCAGAGAAATTTAGTACAATTTAATTGCCATTATATATTAAATTTTTTTAATATTAATTTCGAGACTCCTTTATGTAGTAGTATAATAGCTGTACATTTTGGCATCCACAAAGGCTTTGGGTGCAATGGATTTGGGTAGTAGTAGGTTTACAAAAACCCCAAATGGCAACTACTCAATTCACCTTAGTAAATATCCGGCCAAATACCAGATATTAGAATTAAGCCTTGTTGTATGAAGGCTTTATAATCTTCCTCAAGTATTCGCAGAGAAGACTCTTCCTCATCTTCAGCAAAGAAGAACTACTTGACAAATTGTTGCCCAAATATTGTAATGTAGTTAACAAATTCTAGAATTGAGTAAGTCATTTGCAGTTAGTAATGTTTTTCCTTTGAGACTAAGAATATATCCTAGAAGTGGATTAAAAAAATAATGAGAGTTAAAGGATGTGTTTAATCAGTTAATTGTAAATTCACAATATTTTAGACTTATGTGAATCTGGGAGAAAGAGAATATCTGATGTTTAATTGAACCTCATTACAAAGGAACATTAGATTTTGCCTAATTATTAATGTTATTGATCAAAGGACTCTAGTAAAAACATTTTACCTGGAGCATAGTTCAGCTTTAATGTAAAGAGGGGAAATGACTTTTATGCCAACAGATTTCAAATAGCACCTTCTTTATAAACATTGGGTGTTTAAAGTCTCTCTCAGCCGGGCTCGGTGGCTCAGCCTGTAATCCCGCGCCTTAGGAGGCTGAAGTGAGTGGATTGCCTGAGCCCGCGGGTTCGAGACCCGCCTGGGCAGGCGAAACCTCATCTCTACAATAAATCAAAAAAATTAGCGGGAGTGGTAGCGCATGCCTGTAGTTCCAGCTACTTGGAAGGCTGAGGTGGAAGGATCGCCGGAGCCCAGCAGGTCGAGGCTGTGGTGGCCGGGAGCGGCCACTGCACTCCAGTCTGGGCGACCGAGTGAGACTCCAACTAAAAAAAAAAAAAAAAAAAAAGTCTCTCTCAAAGATATTTTCTTAAGTATTCATTCATTAATCAAATATCCAAACAGGACAAACTTTAACTATGTATGTGTTTGTCAATGAATATATTAATTTTTTATGTTACATATTAAGGATTTATTTACTTTCAGAGAATTTTAATATTTAGGTGTTATTAAGTAAGCTCGATCTCTGGTTAAATTTTATTATTTATTAAGCACACACAAATATGTTTTATTTAAAATATTTGTAAATCTATGAGAACTTTTTCTTTACTCTTTTTCCAACTCTCAAAAATGGTTTTATAAGTAGAAAAGCTTAGTCATGTTATCTTTTCATGTTCTCATTTATAGCTACCAGAATTGACATTGCTCTGATTCCATTTAAATAGTAATCTCTGCACCAGTTTTCTTCAAAATACAGTCATAATGGAAAATGGAAAAGTATGGGCAGGCTGTAAAGCATAATCTATGAAATAGAGTAAGCATTGCCACTTTCAACAGTAGTGATGCAGAGAGAATAACTTAAGAATTGAGGAGTAAATTGCATGAGTTTCCTGGCATAAACCTATGTTAACTTCTCTGTACTAGCATTAGAGAAAAGAATAAAACTTTGCTAAAGGTCTGTGAGTGAGCTGGGCTGTGATGATACACCTTTTAATCAAGGTCGCATGTCAGTTAGTATTATAGGAATCTGAATTTGTCACTGAATTCAGTGATCAAAGTTGCATCATGTACTCCATAAGAATGGCTAATAATATCAAGTATGGGAGCACTCTTTTAGGGGCCAACATGAGAGTGATCATAAAAAAAAAGCATCATTTAAAAATTATTACTGGTTTAGAAAATTCTTATTCAATTTTGTATATCTCCAACATTACAACCAAACAATCATTTCTCCATCCAACTATTTATTTAGGAAAAGCTTATTTATCATTTGTTGAATACATGTAGCACAATCAGAATGCTAAACTGGTGAAATATTCTGACAAGGTAATTCTTAAAGGGGAGATAAAACATATACCTTAAAAATGTGAATTTTATGAATGCCTTCAGAATTGTAGATAGCACAATTAGGAGTTCAAGAAGACACAAGTCTTCTAGTGGGTGCTCACAGAAGATTCTTAGAATTTAAATATCCAATTAATTTGAAACAGCCTTTGACAACTAAAAAGCCATATGATTCTGAACAAGAATCTGCTATGAAACAAGAATTTGCAGCTCTGAAATCGTTTTATTTAGGAGCACCAGAGAAAAATTTGGCTTCTATAACACAGCCAAAAAAGTCAAAAAACAAACAAAACACACAAAAACCAAAAACACCAATTAACAGCTTCCGTCAGTTAATTCCAAGCTAGACATATCTGTGCTAAGGAATTAGGTTACACCCTGTATTACCTAAAGAGTTTTTGCTGTGTTCTTTGCTTTAATCTATTTTGTTTAGCTGTGATTCTAAATGGTGAGGTTCCGTGAAATCATTTTAAATAATGTTGATGGTTGTGTAAGAAATATTCATTTAGCCGGGCTCAGTGGCTCAGCCTGTAATCCCGCGCCTTGGGAGGCTGAGGTGAGTGGATTGCCTGAGCCCGCGGGTTCAAGACCCACCTGGGCAGGAGAAACCTCATCTCTACAATAAATAAAAAAAATTAACTGGGCGTGGTAGCGCGCGCCTGTAGTTCCGGCTACTCAGAAGGCTGAGGCGGAAGGATCGCGGGAGCCCAGCAGGTCGAGGCTGGGGTGGCTGGGAGCGGCCACTGCACTCCAGTCTGGGCAACAGAGTGAGACTCCAACTCAAAAAAAAAAAAAAAGAAATATTAATTTATTTGTTAAGGATTCATTGACATATGTCAGTCTATCAAAGAAAAAGTTAACCAAAAATGTGTAAGTCTAACAAATAGTATTCACTTAGATAGACTGCATTTACCTCAGAATTAAATGATATATATGACATTTAGTTAAAAAGAGGATTTTCTAAATTTTTATTACTTTATTTTAATGAGCTTTCTGAGGACAATAAATATAATTTGACCACTAATTTAATTAAGGAGGTAAAAGATCTTTTTGCATTGTAGGCAATATTTTTGGAAATTATGGAATAAAAGTTAATTGCCTGGCAGCTTTTCATACAAACTGTGTTGGCAATTTAGTGGCAAACCTAATAAATACTCTTTCATACAGACAAATGTGCTTCAGATAATGATGAAGTCTTTGAGTAGTGGATTCTAGATACAGTCATTCAATGGGGGAACAATAGAATGAGTAGAGTCAAACAGAAGAATCAACAAAGGCAGTGATGCACAAAATTGTGAAGCCATTTACAGGCTGATACTTACCGACACATGTAACTGACTGTAAATATAAAACCTGTTCCACGGACCGGGCTCGGTGGCTCAGCCTGTAATCCCGCGCCTTTGGGAGGCTGAGGTGAGTGGATTGCCTGAGCCCGCGGGTTCGAGACCCGCCTGGCCAACTTGGCGAGACTTCATCTCTACAATAAATCAAAAAGTAGCCGGGCGTAGTAG
>CAUYQG010241128.1:0-10645 GCA_963574415.1 Tarsius wallacei | reverse complement strand
TATTTATTTATTTATTTATTTTATTTTTTGAGTTGGAGTCCCACTCTGTCGCCCAGACTGGAGTGCAGTGGCCACTCCCGGCCACTGCAGCCTCGACCTGCTGGGCTCCGGCGATCCTTCCGCCTCAGCCTTCCAAGTAGCCAGAACTACAGGAGCGCACTACCACGCCTGGCTAGTTTCTGATTTATTGTAGAGATGAGGTCTCGCCAAGTTGCCCGGGCGGGTCTCGAACCTACAGGCTCAGGCAATCCATTCGCCTCAGCTTCCCAAAGTACTGGGATTATAGGCTGAGCCACCGAGCCTGGCCAAAACAGGGTTTTTGGATAGGTACGTGGACTAGGATTGCTGAATGATATACATTCCTTCAACTTGCCTATATTTTGCCAAATTTGCTCTCAAAAGTACTATATGACTTACAGTATTTTGTTGGATAACATTTACTACTGTTTGACATATTACATGTTTACTTGTTTATTTGATGCCTGGATCCCTGCATTAGGATGTAAATTTAACAGTGGCAGGAATTTCATCTTTTGTGTTCTCTTCTTTGTCTGGCATAGAATAGGCACTTAATACATGCTTATTAAGTTGAATGCATTATTTCCTGAATTTGATCTTCTCAAAGCTGTGAGGTAATTTAGCCAGATAAGTAGGCTGTGATGTCTATTTTCACATGCTCATTTTTCAGATGAGAAATTGAAACACAGAGACCAACTGACTTGTTTGGGTCACACATCCAGTAGTAAAAGTAGGATTCTTTTTCTTTGGGTTTTGTACAATTTTGTCTTAAGATATGTGTTAGGATTTATAATTTTTCTAAAAGTTATTTATAAATTATAGTCAGAATCTGCCAAACTAGTTTTCCAACTCAATGGTCTGTTAAATACTAGTGTATGTCTAGCATTCTGAAATTTTAAAAAACTGAATTTAGGTAAACAGTGGTCTTAGCTGGCAAGACTTGAGGTTTAAATTTTTGTGCAGTTTATGGCACATAGTGCTTGGCATATAGATGAAGCACCATTCATGTTTGTGGAATGAATGGGTGAACGCTTTCACTTTGGAATCTTTCGCTCTGGCCTTCACTGTGGGAGACCTATGGGCAGTACACGGTCATCTAGAAAAAGCCAAAGGAGAAGGCGTGAAGAATAAAAGTCTGCTTTCTCAGAAGGTAGGCAATGTGTTAAGAGCCCAAGCTAGACGAGAAAAGGTCCAGGGGAAAGTTCTTGTGATCAGAATTAACTTAGTAAAATAATGGAAGTAGACCCTAAGGAGAAAAAAAAGCACCCAGACTTTGGGCCTTAGAACACACCATTTTCCTTAGAGCCTAGTCAAGAAAAAGAGTATAGATGCTCCTCCACTTATGATGGGGTTATATATCCATGAACCCATTGTAAATTGAAAATATTTAAGCTGAAAATGTATTTAATACTCCTAATCTACACAACATGAATAGTTTGGCTTAGCCTGCCTTAAACGTGCTCAGAACACTTACATTGCCCACTGGACAAAATTATCTACCACAAAGCCTGTTTTGTAATAAAATGTTGAATATCTCATGTAAGTTATTGAGCACTGTGCTGAAAGTTAAAAACAGAATGATTGTATAGGTACTTAAAGTATGATTTCTACTGAATACATATAGATTTGGCACCATTGTAAAGTAAAAAAATTGTTAAGTTGAGTCATCTTAAGTTAGGGCCTATCTCGTAACTTTTAGGGGTTATCTCATAGCTTTTAGGTCCAGTAATAAATGGGAAGAAAAGGAATTTACTGTAGATTAGGCACTGAGCCAAGTACTTTATAGACAGTATTTCGTTAGTCTTGTCTACTGCCCCATTAGGTAGGTGGTAATATCTATATTATACAGGTAAGGAAACTTAATCACCTAGTAAATTAGTTAAGTTACACAGCTAGTAAGTTAACAGAGCTAGGGAATTTGAACCTAGGTCTGCCTTACTGAAAAATCTGCCCCTTTCCTAGACCAGTTTTCCTCTGGAGTAGGAGGAAATGAAGGCCTAATTTGTCTGACATATGCAGACTTTTCAAAAAGAATAGCCTCACGGAAGTAAATATGCCAGGTTCTGTCAGGCTTCTCAGAGAAGCCCCACACTAGTAGTAGCATAGCATATTAAGCAGCTGTCTCTCTTGCCTCTGAGATGATCAATTTCAAGAATTTGGTTTGCCTGTATTTCATTAATAAAATTCAAGTTCAGGCCTTAGGGTGGCAGCTTAAAGGTTCCGAAGTTCCCGTTTTTTTCCACTGGAGGAATGAAGGCCTGGTACCTGCCTAGAGAACTTCATTTTGTAATGTCAAGATTTTTGCAAATTAAATGATTTGCTGTAGTCTGAGTTTCCTCCCGTGCTATCACTTCTTATTTTTTGCTGTGGTTTGTGATGGCCGTGAGATGGTGCTACAGCTTTGCCGCCAGTCAGCCTTGAGGAAAAGGCTTCGGAGAAATGCCTACTGCAGTTGTGCAGCAGATAGGGAATCAGTGGGATCCTAGAAGGGGTTGTGTAAACACTGTTGCTTTAGGGCTTCTTGTTGCTTTCCTTTTGTGGCAATTCCTTGTAGGTTTCCAGGAAAAGTAGATATGTAGGTGCAATACTTCAGGGCTTGCATAGAGCCAGGCAGGCTTGCTCTCTGCTGCGTGGTCTGGATCCTTTTGGTGTAGAATAAATAGCTACAACAGGAAAGAAACACATAACACATGTTATTTTTTTCTACTCCATTCAGAGCTCTTTGGTTGTAGTGTTTTCTCATCTATCAGACACTGGACTAGAAAAAAAATTGGTGTGGGTGACATCACAGGGTGATTTTTGAGTCTACCTTTTACAGACTCCCTGCGTGGACTATAGTTTGAGTAAAAACCACCTGAGTCCCATTTTAGCAACTTCTTCCCTTAATCCCAAATGGCAGCAAGTATAATCTCTTTGTTTGAGCTCTTGGTCCATGCAGGGTCTAGTCTCTAATTGAGAACAGTTGAGGGAACTTACTGTTTTACACAACTGGCAACTGAGTACAAACTTTTATCCCTGCAGTAATGAGAAGGTAGAAGTTGGGGCTGAAATTAAAAGTCTTAGAGTGAAACAGGAGTTTGTATTCTGGCTTTGCTACTTACTAGCTGTGTAACCTTGGGCAAATCAACTTTCTTAAACCTCAGTTTCTTTACCTATAAGGTGTAAAATAATAGTTTTGATCTTATGTGGTTACTGTGAGAATTAAATGAGGTAATTCATGTAAGTAGCTTTACACAGTGCTTGGCATATAACAAGTATTAAAAAAAATGTTAGCTTAGCAGCAGCGGCAGCATCAGTGCCATTACTGTTGAACATTTGTGTCAAGTATTGTTCAGCAGTGACCCTGCTTCTCTGTTGTAGTTGGAAGTGGCATCCTTTTTATCAAGCTTCCATATACTGCATATACTATATTCAAAACCACTTCCAGGTTTTTCCTCTGTGTGTCTTTGGGTGGCAGAATTAACAGGGGAAGAAATGGAGTGAAATAAATGCTGCAGGAGGCTAGATCTTTAAAGTCTGTGTTAAAAATAAATAAGTGAATAAAAAGAAAAATAAAGTCTGTTTTCCCTTTTTTAAACCATGAGAAGTAGGCTCTGGGTCTCTCTTCAGGTTATAATTTTATTAACATTTTATTATTGTATTCCGACTTGAAAAAACTGAGGCTATGTTTGTCCAGCCTGCTGTTTTCTTTTGGTTATCTTGGTGCAACAGTTAGAATCTATTTAATTTCGTAGTTTGGAAGCCATAGTTGTAGCTTCCCCAGCGCTGGCTCTTCTCGGCCCTTCCCTTTCCTTGCTGCTTGGTACCAGCCAAGCTGGTTTGCTTTTTCCCTCTTTGATATTGTTCTCCTCCTCCTTCTCCCACCTTACCTTCTCCCCTGGCCTCTCTTCTTTTCCCCTCCCTTTTCCATTTACTCTTACATTTCCCTCCTCCTCCTCACCCTCCCTAATTTCTCCCCTCCCCTGCCTTCTAGCTCTTTTTTGCTTTCTGTTTGTGTTACTGAGGGCAGTGCTCCAATTACCTCATATTTGGAGAGAGGAAGCTGCAGCCAATCCGGTTTCTGTCTGCTTTTAGGTCAAGTGATTTCTGAACTGCAGTGAGATGCTTTGAATTTGTCTTGTTGCAGCTCTGAGCCTGTAAGATGGCTGTCTGAATCGGCAGCGGCTGGAAGAGACAGAGAGAGGCGGGGAGGGGAGGGAGAAAGAATTGGAGGGATTGCCGGCATAGTGCATGTTTTTAAATGTGCATTGGATCCGATGAAGCCAAGGTTGGAATTTCTTTGGGATTCCAGGACTGGCTTAGCTGCGTTTTCGCTGAGATTAGGAGAGGAAAGAAATGGGAAATTCACTGGGCTGTGTTAAGGAGCCGAAAGAGTCAATAGCTATTCCTGAGAAGGCGCCCATATCTCCTAAGAAAAGGGTTCGGTTCAAAAGGAAGTGGAGGGGGAAGAAAATCCCTACTCCAGAGGCATCTCACAAGGAAGAACCCCTGGAAGAAACTGGAGTCATTGAAGAGACTGAGACCCTAATGAAGTTAACAGTGAGTCTCCTAAGGGAAGACGGAGTGGGAGGGGCAGAGCATACCTCTCCAGATATTTTGCCACCTGGGGACTCAGCCCCTGGCTCAGGGCTAGGTGATCAAGGGATGATAGTGCAGGTGAAGGAGAGATTCCAAGGCGAGATCCAGACCGCTCATCTTTTTTTAGAGAATGAATCATCAGTTGCTGGAGGGGTCTGGGATTCCCTGGAAGATGGAATGACTGTCATTGCTCACCTGCTTGATAACCCAGCAGAAAGAAACTGTGAAAAGTCGGTGAGCCAGCTGGTGGAATTTCCGAGGACAGCATCCTGCAGCAGCAGGGCTGTGCTGCTGCCTTTGCAAGGAGAGACTGCAGTGGAGAAAGGAGATATTCAGCTTGAGTTTCGAAGCAGTGCTTTGCCCAGGACAGACAACTCCACCAACACAGAAAATCAAGACCAACTTTCAGAGGACTGTAGTGTGGGAGGAGGAACCAAGAGTGTTTTGAGTGTCCCTCAGACAGAGTCTTGGCTTGTAGAATGTTCTGTTCCTTCATCATCACTACTGGACCAGTCGGGAGACCATAGACGAGCAGAGCTTACTCACGTGTGTCGAGTGCCCTCCCAGGGTCCCAGACTACCTACATCTCGAAGTGATTTATCCACCAGTGGCTTGACTGTGAGCGTTCTGCCCTCTTCCTCTGGCTATGGCAGCGATGGGCCACGCTTACATGGGATCCAGCCTAAAGATACAGAACCTGAAAAGAGCTCCACATCCTTCTCAGAAGAGGATGGTACTCTTTCTTTGGAGGCAAGCCACACCCCATCATGGGGTCTGGAAGAGGTAGGGGAGTATTTCTAGGGGATAATCAAACTGCTGTTTGGATTCCTGGCCCTCAAATATATTAAAGTGGAGTGTGGTAAGCAGGGAGCATCTGGGTGCTTCTCAAACTCACCCCCATGTTTGGGCACTGTGAGTTACTGACTACTAGGGCTCAACAGGCAGAATCTATTTCAGGTCTGCTCCTTGGTTTGAAACCAAGCCTTGTCCCTGATTCTGAGTAGCCAAGCGGCATAATTGTGTGAACTGTCTGGTGGGGTTATCTCTCGGGGTGCAGTGTTAGATAGTACTTACTCTCAGCCAGGTCCAATTATCAGCTTCCCTGCTACCAGAAGTTGTGTTGTAGCACAAAGAATGATGGGGAGGCTTAGCTGAATCTCTGGAATGAATGTAGAATGAGTGAAGGGGCTGGGCTTGAGGCAGCTAGCTATCATCTGTGTACTTGCTTCTCTGCCCTGGAGATTGATGTTCTGACTAGATAGAGCTGATGCAATCCTGTTTCTATGAGGAAACCTCTAACAACATTCATTCAGTATTTGTATAGGTGGAGACGTCTCATTCTTCTTTGGTTCCTAATTTCAGTATTCGAGGAGGGGGCACAGACTTATCTGGGTATTAGTGAGAGGAGAGAGAGAGAGAGGTTAGGGAAGTTTGAAGGTTCAGGGCTAGAAAAGTTTGTTTTGTGATTGGGCTTGTTTAGGGCTTTAACATGTTTTTGTTTTTGAGGTATATGTTGAAGCAGTGGCGGTGATGGTGGTAGTGATGGTGGTGGTGGTGGTGGTAGCGGCAATGCTGGTTGTTGTGAATGTTTTTAAGGGTCAAGGAGCAAGTGAGAATTCAGAGATCTGAGCACTGAGATAAGGACTCATCAGGCCTCTGAGTATCATAGCATCTGGTGTGTACGTGTGAGATTGTGTAGGTGATTGAATTTACAATGCACCAGCGAGCAAAGAACTTTTGCTGTCATGTTGGGCTTTGCCACAGAAGAAATAAAAACTTTAGAATCTCAAAGCAGTAGAGGTGGAAGATTAAGTAGGGTATTTTCCTTGCCTGGGCTGTGGGCAGCTGATACTATACAGGGCCTACTGATGCCCTGCTTGTCACTGGCAGCATGAGACTGAGGATAGATGCAGATTTTAAGCTGATCTAGGCTTAAAATTTTCTTTGGAGATGGATTTCTCCCATGGACAGCCCTATTTCAGTGCCCTCTATTATTGGGGTTTAGGGACTCCCAACAAATTGAAGAGAAAGAGGCCACTGAACAATGTCTATTATATGGATGGGCAAGGGGCTTCTCGGGCCTCATATAAAAATAGAGATGGGGAGTATGAGAATTTGGGCTTCATTGGATAAGAAGGAATGTCACAGTCAACATTTATCTAATATAAACTGGAATGGATGTAGAGTTGGGGGCAAAACCAACTGCTGAACTGATTGCTCTGTTTTTTTTGAGTTGGTGTCTCACTCTGTCACTCTGGCTGGAGTACAGTGGCATGCTCACAGCCACCACAGCCTCTACCTGCTGGGCTCTGGCGATCCTTCTGCCTCAGCCTTCCAAGTAACTGGAACTACAGGCATGCCCCACCACATCTAGCTAATTTTTTGATTTTTTTGTAGAGACGAGGTCTCGCCAAGTTGCCCAGGCTGGCTCGAACCCCTGAACTCAGGCAATCCTCTCACCTTCACTTCCCAAAGTGCTGGGATTACAGGCATGAGCCACTATGCCTGACTTGATTGCTCTTTTAATACCATTGGCATTAAAGTTGGAATTGTGGAATTATCATAATATCTTGGGTACATGTTCATAATTGAGTGTGAGATTTTTAGAAAGTTTGGAGTATAAAATCTTGGGAACTTCTGGTGAAATCAGTCCTAGGTAATGGACCCTAGATAGCATTGGCACTTTTGTATGGGCTAGATCTCAACACTGGGAAAGGAAGGTTCTTTACTAGTTGGTGAGGAGTTGTAAAGAAAAGATTGGTGGGAGAAGAAACCTTTGGACCATGGTTCATAGCTCTACAGTATTGATAGGGGTGTGATTCTTTTGTTGCTCCATATGAGTCAAATTGGTATGTGACATTTTCTGGGCAGCCAGCCTCTGCATCCATTCCTTCTACCTTCAGTGCAGACATAGCTAGACTACTTTGTTTTAACCAAGGCTGAACAACTAGGTGACTGAGTCTCATCTCAGATAGCTGGTGTGTTTCTAAGGTTGTGTCCATCCTGTTATATGGGGACAACAGACTAACTACTCTATATGACAGATAAGAGATAATGTCTCAAGATAAGTGTGAAATCTCTTCAGAATGAAAGTCCTTAAGGCCAAGGAGTCTGAATCTCTCACTAGTCTCTGAAGAAACTATCTTCTGGGAGCTACTCCCCTTACTGCCAGGCTGTTCACAGGCCTTTAGAACAGCAGCAGCCAGAGTCAAGAGGGCAGCATGTACTGACACTGATGTAAGGCAAGAGGACCTGATGTAGCATGAGCTCCCTCTGCTGAGAGTGGGAACACTGGGAGGACACAGGTCAGAAGAGCGGCTGCTACTGTTTATACACCAGCTTCTTCCTCACACAGCCAGCTTCTTGAGTTGGCTGGAAGTTCAGCAGAGTTGATTTTTTGTTTGCTGTTTTGTTCTTGATATATCAGAGCAGTAACCCTTCTCAGAAAAGAATTTGGGTTCCAGAGTGATGTCTGTCCTTGGCATAACTCAGGCCGAGTTCTCTGTCCTGTTGATTTGTCTAGGGCTTGTTGATGGGAGTGGGACCAGGCTACGGATAAACATAAACTTCATAATGGATTTTGCTGCTTTCCAGGATAGAGAGAAATGGGAGCTGATCTTGCATCTTGCTGACTGTGGGTTTAGATAATAGAAGTTAAATGATCTGCTTTTTGTTCACCTGGTATAGTTGATACATCCCTTGCTGGGAAATAATTGACACAGAAGCAGGATGACAGGGGTCAGCTGACAAATAGGGTTTTCAGAATGATAAATAAATTAGGATTTGGAGCTAGATGGAAACAGGCTAATAGCAATTGTACTTTGATAACAGACAAAGGCCTCTTTCTCTGCCTCATTCCTTCTCTCAAAGCTCCCTATTTCCAGCTGCCATCAATATCCATAATACCTGGCTTAATTGCACAGGGAAAGAAATGTTGAAAATCTCTTTCTCCTTCCCATCTTGGCTCCCACTGCCAATCTCCTGCCCACACTGTGAGTGGATCCTGTTGAATGAAGAATTTGACTCTATACCAGTGTCCTTTGCCCTTGGGGGTCCCTACACTTTCAGGTGAGTAGTCAGATAACACTGGGGACTAGAAATGATGAGAAAGAGCTTGGTTGATATATTATTTTCTGGGCTCAGCCTTTTCAGTTTACAAGTACCCCTTTCCCATTTTTCCTTTTTAATGATAGGGAAAGTTGTTTTACTAATATTGACTTTGCATTGTTAGAAGAAAGCAATATTAACTAGATGATTCTGTCGGAGGAATACAGAAGTTCTAGTTAGATCTTTGTTTAAGAAAGAATTTTCTTTTTTTCTTTTTCTTTTTTTTTTTTTGAGTTGGAATCTCTTGTTGCCCAGGCTGGAGTGCAGTGGCACGCTCCTGGCCACCGCAGCCTCGACCTGCTGTGCTTAGGTGATCCTTCTGCCTCAGCCTTCCAAGTAGCTGGAACTACAGATGCACACAACCATGCCTGGCTAGTTTTTATGATTTATTGTAGAAATGAGATCTCACCAAGTTGCCCAGGCTGGTCTTGAACCCCCGGGCTCAGGTAATCCTCTTGCCTCGGTCTCCCAAAGTGCTGGTATTACAGACTGAGCCACCGTGCCTGGCCTGAATTTTGTTTCTTTTAAAAAAAATTTACTTTATTAAAGATATTACAAAGAAATACCATCATTTAGGTATAACAACCAGTATAAAACCATAGTAAGATATCCACCCCCCTGCCCCCCTTTTTTAAGAGACAGGCTTGCAGCTACATTGCCCAGACTGGAATGCAGTAGCTCTTCACAGGCATGATCATAGCTCACTATAGTCTTGAACTTCTGGGCTCAAGTTATCTTCCCACCTCAGTCTCCGGAGTAGCGGGGACTACAGATACCATTTTATACTCATCAGATTGGCAGAAAATAAAAACTCTGAAAATACCAAGTATAAGCGAGGATGTAGAATGAAAGGAAGACCTCTTCATAGGTGGAAGTATAAATTGGTGCTGTTCTTTACAGAGTAGTTTGACAATATTTTATAGAATTGAAAAATGCCCATATTCTGTGACCTAGGGTTTCCATTCTAGATATATTCCTTAGTGGAACCTCAAAGACTCAGAATTTGAATACTGAAAGGAGAACCTCCTGACTTTATCGAACTCTCATATTGGTAATAAACACTTCTTTCTATTTCCCACAAACACAACTGCCATTAGATCTCCCTAACTGGGCACCTTGTAATGAACCACGGCAACTGTGCCCTTAACCTCCTTCTTGAATGAAAGGTTTCAAGGTCTCTAATGCCTTCTCTGTAGTGGGAGATGAGGTCAGCTATAATAGAAACTTCAGGACATGAGAAGTAAGTATCTATGCTCAGAACATCTGTCTTACTCACTGAGACTTATATAGATTTACAAAGTCCAAATTCCTCAGTTTGGTATTCTGATTCCTTTGTAATCTATCTTATCTTTTTTCCTATCAGTTCCCAATTAGAACCTTCCCATTTTATTTAACAAGTTGACCCCTTAACTCTCTATTATTCCTCTTTCAACTTATCCCAATTTCTTTTGTACACTTTGTTTACATGTACTTTCTACCTGGAATTCTTTTTGTCTATCCAATAACATCCTTCAAGGAAGGATGAGTTTTTTTGGTTTTGTTTTGTTTTGAATTGGAGTTTCATTCTGTCGCCCAGGCTGTAGTGCATGATCGTGGCTCACTGCAGCCTTGACTCGTGCTCAGGCAATCCTTCTGCCTCAGCCTCCCAAGTAGCTAGGACTATAGGCATGTGTCACCACTCCTGGCTAATTTTAAAAATTCTTTTGTAGAGTTGAAGTCTCACTACATTGCCCAGACTGTTCTTGAACTCCTGGTCTCAAGTGATCCTCCTGCCTTGGCCTCCAAAGTGTTGGGATTACAATTGTGAGCCACCATGCCTGGCCAAGATGAGTTTATTTATTTTTAATTTAATTTAATTTTATTCTATTTTTGAGTTGGAGTCTCACTCTGTTGCCCAGGCTGGAGTGCAGTAACACGCTCATGGCCACCGTAGCCTCGACCT
>CAUYQG010241122.1:0-10450 GCA_963574415.1 Tarsius wallacei | reverse complement strand
TCTGCAAGGGAGACAGCAAAATGCCATTTTTTGAAAACTGTGAGCAATGCTGCCCTCCACAGAATTGGGGTCCTATTGGTAAGGACTAGGAAGGAATACCGGGGAGACCACAAAGAGTCCCCCCAAAGCCACCCTCTTGAGCAACTCATCAGCCACAAACACCCCCTCCACCTTCACGAACCCTAGGCCCCTCCACACAGGGTCTCCTCTCCATCAGGTCTAAACATGGTCCCTTGTGGCCCAGAGCTCTAAAAACTAAAAGTCAGCATCTGCCCCTCGCATGCCCCATATGCAATGGTAGAAAAGGAAAAGAACTGTGATAAGAACTTCTGGCAAGCAGAGAGAAGAACGGGAAACACCCAGCAGTCATTGGGCCACGTGACGATCATCAGATGCTCTGGGACAGAAAGAGCAAGGGCTTGCTGTCTTGGCAATGCGCTGCGTTCCTTGGTTAAACCCTGCTTAGCCAATTTAGCGCCCCTCTGTGGGAGAATCTCCCTGGAGCATTAGTTCTCCATTGCTTTCCCTCTGGAAGGCTCTTCTTGGTCGGCTGTTCTTTCTAGCTTCCCCTCAAGCTGCGGGAGATGGCCTTCCTTGGAAATGCACCGCTTTTCTAGTCCATGTCCTGTTAGGTTGGATCTGTAGGCTTGGGAATCGTTGAGGGGTTTAAGAGTCACGGGGTGCTTCAGGTCAGGTTGGGCTTTCTGTGGTAACATGATTCTCCCAAAATGTGTTCACTTTGTCTCTAGTTGCTTCCAGTTGATGCCGTGCAAGTGACACATGGAACCAATGATCTTATCTAGACATAATTTTTAGAGCTGATGATGCTTGTCTTTTACTTATTGGCACTGTGTCATCCCCAGACTCCTAGCACTTAAAGTATATGGCTACTGACTTGAGGTAATTTCTAGACCAATAAGCTCCAGCTAGACAGTTAAATCCCAACTTTGCCAGAAGATCACTGCCTTTGCCTTGTGAGAGAGCTCACTTAGCCCGCCACGGCTACCATTTTGAAGTCACCACTTACAAATGGCACCATCTGGAATATAGAAAAAAGGACTCCAGATGGGGGCGCGCCCATTTACACACTTAAGTCCACAGCGACATGATTCACAATAGCCAAGGTGGAAGTAGCCCAAGTCTCCATCAGTCAAGGAGGGGACAAACAAAATATGGTAAGTTTGTGCAATGGGATGGTCTTCAGCCTTCAGGAGGAAGGACCTTCTGACACACGCTACTGTGAAATAAGCCGATCACAACAGGACAAATACTGTGTTATATAAGGTACCTAGACTCGTCATAGTCAGAGAGACGGAGAGCAAAATAGCGATTACCTGGAGTGGCTGGGGAGAGGGGAACAGGGAGTCGGTGTTCAGTGGGGATGGAGTTTCAGGTTTGGAAGTAAGAAGAGTTCTGGAGATGGATGGTGGCGATTTGCACAGTGATGTCAGTGTTCTTAATGACATAGAACTACACATTTTAAAAATTGCAAATTTTATGCTGTGTTTATTTTGTCACAGTTTTTAAAAATTATCTTCAATAAGCCGGGCTTGGTGGCTCAGCCTGTCATCCCGGCACTTTGGGAGGCCAAGGCAACTGGATTGCCTGAGCCCGCGGGTTTGAGACCAGCCTGGGCAACTTGGCAAGACCTCATCTCTACCATAAATCAAAAGTTAGCTGGGCATGGTAGCACATGCCTTTAGTTCTGGCTACTTGGAAGACTGAGGTGGAAGGATCGACAGAGACCAGCAGGTTGACGCTGGGGTAGCCGTGAGCATACCACTGCACTCCAGCCTGGGCAACGGAGCGAGACTCCAACTCAAAAAAAAAAGAAATTATCTTAGATATATGAACAAAAAAATCACAATGATCTTTGTCAACATAGATTGCAGATCAAAGACAGAGGATTTACTTTCCAGAAAAGCAGTATTTCCATCCCTGTCTGCTTGCAGACTGTCCCACCCTAGTCTGAATTCATCTCTCCCTCTCTCTCTGAACCTCCTTCCAACAATCTGGATTCTTCCTGCCCATGTTCCCTGATGCTACAACCTTGGTTGGCATATGATATATTTTCGAAGGTATAGCAGAGGACACAGTTTTAACAAATGTTTTCAAATGCATCACAAGGTCACTAGCTTTAGTCTGTGACGTCTGGTATGTTAATAACTCTCTACCTACCTTCTTCATTCAGTCACTTTCAAACATTAGGTTCTGAGGTGACTTAAACATGCAAAGATTTGCTTTTGTCATCTGATAAGTCCAGATGTAGGTCACTGCTGGTGTCAGCTCAATGTCCCATGGTGTCAAGGTCAAGTCCTCTCTGATTAGATTTTTTTTTCCTTATCATCCAAGATGCTTGCTGAGGCCTCAGTCATGGTGTCTATGTTCTAGGTAGTTAGAGAAGCAGAAAAGAGGCAAAAATGTTTTTCCGAAATGGAAATACTCTTTATAAAACCCTTTCCTGATTTTCTACTGAGGAACTTCGGTTTATATTAGAGAAAATTCTGTCACATGACCACTCCTAGGTGAAGCACAGGCTGAGAAATGGAGCTTTTAGCTGAGTATGCTGCTGTCCCTAGCTCCTTCCCCCCGAAACATCAGGGTTTCCTTAGTGAGACAGAAGGAAGAGAATAACTACTGGAGAACAACCAGCATTCTCTGTCTCTCCACTGAAGAAGCTCAAGTACTGTTGATACTCCAAGCTGGCATCGCCCAGCCAGTCTATCCACTGTCCTATTAGACTACTTTCACTTTTTCCTTGGGCATTCTTAGTTGGTAGTAATCGTTTTTTAGATTATTTTATTATTTCATGTGGTGTCTTGAAATTTATGGATGTTGCGTATATCTGAACAAAAAGCTATGTGTGCCATTTAAGTCTCCTCGGGCAGTGTTACCAGTTAGGGCTCTTCAGAGAAACAAAACAAGAGGACAGATGGATAGATAGATAAATAGAGACAGATATATACAAGACAGAGAAATAATAAATAGATGATGATGATGAGAGAGAGAGAGAGAGAGAGAGAGAGAGAGAGAGAGATTTGTTTTTAGTGATTGGCTCATGTGATTATGTAGGTTGGCAAGTCCAAAACCTGGAGGGCAAGCCAGCAGGCTAGAAACTCAGGCAGGAATTGATGCTGCAATGTTGAGGCAGAATTTCTTCTTTGAGAAACCTCAGCTTTTCTCTTACGGTCTTCAACCGATTGAATGAGGCCCACCCACAATATTGAAAGTAAATTTCTTTGCTTCAAAGTCAACTGATTATAGATGTTAACTACATCTCCAAAATACCTTCGCAATAACATCTAGATTCATGTTTAATTAAATTCCTGGACACTATTGCCTAGAATACTATCACATACAACTGATCATCACAGGTAGGTAGTGTGATGTAGATGAAACAGTAGTCATATGAGATCGGCGGCATGAGTTCGAATCCTAACTCTGATATCTGACTAGTGATTCCCCCTTTTCTTCTCTGAACCTCATGCCATTACCTGGAAAGTTAAGGGCTTAGATGAGAGGATCTCTCCAGATGTGTTCCTTCCAGATGGAATATTTTTAGATAATGTGGCCATATCATGTGCCTTTTCATATTTCTAGCATCCAAGCTCATGCTTTAATAGGAAGTCAATGATGACAATGAAGATGAACAAAAAACAGTGTTAATGATGATAATGATATGGAATAGAAAGAAAAAAATAATGGTCAAATCTGCCCTGAGCCAAGGATAGTCAAATCTCTGAGACATAGGGATTATTGTAGCCTGAAACAAGCAGTGAAATAAACTCTGGTACTAGAGTCTAGACGCCTAAATGTCTAGACCCTGCCTAGAAAACTCCTAAATCTTGCAGCAGTAGTTAGGGTGGCCGATTGTTAAGATCAGAATTCCAATACTAATGTTATGATCTTGCACAAAATATAAAATCCCTCTGTGCCCAATTACATCATCTATCAAATGGGAATGATAATAATTATATCTACCTTATAGAATTGTTACAGAGATTCAAAGAGATAATGTTATTTGGAGCTCCTGGAATATAATTCTCATTATTTACTCACTAAAATAATGATAGTTACAACTCTTCAGTGTCATTTGGCAATTCTATGAGGTTTTTGCTTCATTGTTTGACTCATTTTTATGACCAAACAGGCCTTTAGAATAGGTAAGCTGAGGATACATGTGTTTGTCCCACACACAGCAAATAGGAGACACCTCAGATGCCATTGAGCTCAAGACTGCTGGGCCATGTGGCCTTGGCATGGCTCTCAGGTGAGATCTGAGAATGTCCACGTTTAGCAAGAGAACAATGGGTGTGGCCAACATGAGTCAAGGTCATGGGAAGGCTCTGGCCATTGCTGGTTTCCCGTTCGTCAATATCACTTTGCTTCTGGTTATTCAACCAGCAGACTCATGCCAGCCACCATCCAGGCCTGCAGTGGGTACCAGGGCTCCGGAGGTGGAGACAAGACATCGTCCACGCCCTCACAGGATAAGCAGGGTAGAGAGGGAAACCACCAGTCACTAGATACACAAAGTGCAATGTCACGAGGGCCGTGATAGAGATGACCACACTCACCCAGGTGTGCCTACCATGTGCCAGGATGTATAGTGGTGAATAAGACAGTTATGCATGGGCCAAGCACCTGTAATCTCAGCACTTTGGGAGGCCAAGGTGGGAAGATAGTTTGAGGCCAGAAGTTCAAGACCACCCTGGACAACATAATGACACTCTGTCCCCGTAAAGAAAAAAGAAAGAAAGTCATAAATAAAATGCCCTCTTGGTCTTACAGTCTATGGAAAGCAGGTGTTAGAACAAATCGTTGACACGCGTAAGGGAGAAATTGCGAAGTGCTACCCAGGATGCCTTTATGCTACAAGAACATGTGACAGGGACTTGGGAAGTGCTTCCTGAGAGGAAGAGATGATTCAGTTGAGACACAAAAAAGAAGAAAGAGGCATCCAGGCAGAGCAAGGGAGGAATGAGCACTCCAAGAAGAAAAGACCGTGAGCAAAGTCCTGCAGGGAGCCATGCGTGGTGAAGCCAAGGTCAATGGGCAGAGAGGCTGGAAGGGGTTCAAGAAAGAAGGAACCAGAGGACCTGGACAGTCCCATAAAGGCCTTGGGGCTTATCCTATGAGCTACCGTGGAAGGTCTGGAAGCAAGAAAACGACATAATCCAGTTTCAGGTGTGTATGTGTTTGAAGGAGTATAATTTACATAAAATAAAATGCAGAGATCTTAAATGGGGCGCATATACGCCAGTGCAACCACCTGCCAAGACGAGATGCAGCACTGTGTCACCCTAGCCACGTCCCCTTGCCAACTCACAGTCCGTAATCAGATGTCTTTTTAGTTATCTCTGGCAATAGAGCGGAGAATGGGTGTTTTGGAGGTTGTGGCAACATCTAGGCAAAAAATGATGGCGGCCTTTACTTGGGTAATGCCACGTGTCGAAGAAAAGAGAGTGGGCCCAACAAACATTTAGCAGAAGGAGTCGGGAAGAAGAGGCGAGGGAGAGGAGGAGCCACAAGCGACATCTGGGTCTCGGGCTTGAGCAGAGGAGGGGTGCCTAACGGGCCAGGGGGAAGAGGGATCTGCAAGACTTTCCAGAAGAGCCACGTTTGTAGAGGCTGAGTTTTGTGGCGTCTGTAAGAGTCGGCTGGGGAGGGGTGCATTCAGGGAAGAGATGGTAAAGGAACCTCTCGGCCAGGAAGGAGTCCATTACTGCCCCATGTGAGCCCCGGCCCTCGCCTATCTTAGGCAGACCCTGAGACCTTTCAGTCGCGTGAGATGACGTGCTTCCATCTGGCCCATGCCCAGCGGGGTCTCTGGCACGGGCAACCAGGAGTCGTACAAACGCTGACTCTGAGAAAATGGAACGGATGGGGAGGGGATGAGAAGGGTTCCATCTAGGTTTGGGGTATCGAGCCCCATCCCAGTGCATCCTGGGGAGGGCCTGGGACCACAGCCTTGGAAAGAACTCGTATGCCCAAGCATACCCAGGGCAGCTGTCAGGACAGCTTCTTTCAGGCAAAGCTAGAAGCGGGGAACACCCCCTCCAGACCATTGCATATGGACTCCTGCCAGGACACACCCCAAACACTTATAAGCCCCAGGGACCCAAGGAACACAGCTCTCCATCGTCCGCTCTTTGGGGAGAGGCTCAGTACATCAGCACACCCGGACCCAGGACAGAAGAATGATTACCTCTGTTACGTAAATTGGGGTCGTTTGCTATGGATGGACATTGAAGTCAGGTAACAGGACAAAAGCACTCAAGAATAGTGGCTGGGAAGGGCAGTGTGGGCCCTGACAAACTGTTACCAGGAGGGGTGGCAGGTGGGCTGTGGCCTTGATGCAGCCATGTGGCTGGAGCCTCTCCTGACCCAGCACCCTGGGGATGCACGGATGGGTGGCTGGGCGGGGGGCGCACCGTCCAGCAGTCCCAGCCACTGTGCTCAGGCGCACCTCCTGGGCTCTGGGCCGTGAGGTGTGGAGGGCAGGACTTGCCCCTCAGGTGACTGGTGGGCGTCAGGGGCTTCCAGGACCGAGAAGAGCAGGACTGGCCTGAAGACGGCCACCTGCTAACCTCAGCCCTGCGCCCAGGGGACACCCCTGTGGAGCTGTTTGCTGCACTCCAAAGCAAAGCCATGGTTCCAGAAACGTGAAGCCACGGGTGGCACTGGCCAGTGAAGAAGTGGGGGAGGTCAGCCCCTGACAGGATGTGGCATGGGGGGACGAAAGATAGCAGGGACAGGGATTGGATAGACTCTTCCCATGGAGACAAGTCCGGACCTAGGGGCGGACGGGGAAATAGGGCTAAAGCTGGAAGGGCGTGCAGGATGAGAGGGCAGCGTGTGCGTGTGTGCACCCGCTCGAGCATGTGTGGGTGCGTGTGCTGGCTTCCTGAAGGAGAACAGGTCGTGAGAGAGACACAGGGATCAAGGTCCCCCCAGCAGGTGCAGAGCAAGGCCCGGCACCGCAGAAGAGAAGGAAGGGGCCAAGGAGATGCCACTCATGACCTCACAGGGCTGGCCCGGCCGCCCCAGGGTTCCGGAAGCCCTGAGTCAGCCGTGGCGGGTCTCCAGGCAACCGAGGCAGGGCCATGGCACTCTTAACACCCCAGGGAGTGAAAGAAGTCTTCCAGTTTCAGGTGAAGAGAGAGAAAGTGTGGCTTTGAAAGGCACTGGCTGGGCTCGGGCTCGTGGGTGGTGTGTGCTGGAAGCGGCCCGCCTGGGTCTCTGATGCAGGTGGACCCCGGGCTGCCACCATGCTCCTCGCCCGACCTCTAGCATCACAGCGGGCTGTGCGGCCCCGGACTCCAGCTAGGGTTCACCGCCCTGAGCATGCAGGTGGCTCTGAAGGCCCGTGGTACGGGCCCAGGTACGGCCGAGCCTACCTGGAGGGAAGGGGAAGCAGTGCCTGCCTCCCTGGGGAGCCCTCTGTGTGTAGGGGTGTCATGGGGGCTTCTGCTGCTTTGGGGAGATTCCTGGGCAGGCCGGAGAGGGTGGAGGAGTCCCTGGGGGCCAGGGACAAGGCACCACGTCTGCCATGGGCCCCCAGGTCCCTTCCAGCCAGAGCCCCTTCCTTGCCCCGGAAAGCAGCACTCCTCTGTGCAGTGAGTGTTCATGTCACCCCACACATTTTCTTACCCCCTCCTTGGAGTGGCGTTTGCTTTCCCTGCACCTGTTGGTGAGCGATAAGAACCTTTCTGGAAGAAGCAGCAGAACTCTCCAGCAAAATGGGTGCTCACCTCTAGGTAGGGGAAAAGCCTTTCCCTCCCGGCCTGCCGGAGTGCCTGAATCTTCAACAGGAAACACTCATCCCTTCTGCTGAAGCCTTGCCTCGCCAAGCCTTCCCTCCATCAGTCATTCACACTGTAGTACGAACCTCGTCATCAGATCAGTCTCTCTGGGGCTGCTAGCTGAGAGGAGGTTCGGAGGGAAGTCAAATTCTGTCTCGGGGAAGGGGGAGGAGAGCCCACACTTCAGAACGTGAGGCCCGCTGGAGGTGCAGAAACCTTGGGTCGCAGCGACCTGGCCTGAGAACATGCAGAGCAGAGCTGGAAAGAAGGGCCAGTCCCCAGAAAGGGGAGGGAGCTGGGTAGAAGCCAAAGCACAATCCTCCCAAGGGGCATCCCCATCTCGTCACTCTCAGGCTCTGGAGGACCAGCAGGGGGGCCCCCAAAAGCGCTCCACCCAGTTAGGATGGCTGCCTGACGCCCTCCCCCACACCGTGTCCCGCAGAAACCCCAAGGTCGGGAGCACCTGCGGAAGCTTCTGGACTGGGAAGAGTTTGACGAGCAGAGAGACGCCCGCAGAAGCATCCTGCTGGACACCCTCTATGAGAGCATCGTCTTTGCGGCAGGCAAGGGCTTCCGGTGGCGGGAGGTGGCCCAGGTGGTCAAGTTCACCGAAGAGCTGCTGCGGGAAACCAAAGGTATGGGGTGTCCAGGGCAGGCGTTGGCGACGCGGGGCAGCGGCGGGGGCACACAGGTGGGGACACACGGGAGGGGACACACGGGACTTCCCTGCACTCCACAGCCCCAGGAACCCTCGGAAGGGCTAGGGCCGCCGTCTGCCTTCCCGTGACGCGGAGTCTCCCCACACCCTCGAAAACGAGCCCCCTGCCCAGGCTTCTCGAACATTCCCGTGAGCCTTCAGCAGCTGCCTGGCTGCAGATCTGCACCATGTTCATCTGTTCACACAGCAGCCGGGGCATTTGCTTTCGCTTAACACACATCAGATGGGTCACCCCCCTGCTTGACACCCTCACGGGCCCTGAGAGACTGCACTTTGATCCTGGTCTGTGGCTGACTCCGCTGCGCGTCCTGGGGAAAGTCTTTACGTGGAGTTCGCGGACGCGGGGCTGGAGGTGCAGACAGTTGAGGGCGTAGGGGCAGCATGGCTCTGGCCCTGCCCGGGCAGGGTGTCCGTGGGAGAGGACCCCTGGCGTGAGGGAATGTGGTCCCTCCGCCCACCTCTTGGGCTGAGAAATGCAGATTCATCCACTGAGCAAATGCATGGTGCATCCTCTGTGGCTGCCGTCATGATGACACTTGACGGCCCACAACCGTCAGTGGGTGCTGAGACGGGTGGGCCAGTGGGTGCTTGACAAGAAACGGGATACGGGTGCGCTTTCTAGGACCACAACATCCTTGCGATGACGACAGGGACAGGAGCACTTTCCAGCGAAGACTCTGACACCTCCTTAGTCATATGGTCCAAGTAGACATGGTCAGTAAAAGGCCCATGGGCATCGCATTCCCTTGGTCAGATGCAGCAAGGAGTTGTGCCCGCCTGTGATGGTTTGACAAAGACTCAAGCTAATCAGGGGAAAACAACAAATTAGGAGCGTGGCTCAGGGTCACTCTCCACAAGTTGCAGACTGCAATACCCTGAGGCCACAAGCGCCCAGGGAGGACTGAGAAACCCTCCCGAAAGGGAAGAGGTGAAGGAGACAGGCCACTAAACGGACGCGTGGCCTGTTTGCATCATTTTGCTCTGAAGGCGGTTATTCGAAAATCGAGTGAGGTCTGGGGACCGGAGGGTAGTGACGTGTCAGGGTGATGGTCGTGGTGTGAGCGTCCTTGATTTGGGAGACGCACCTGAAAGGAGCCAGGGTGGGCAGTGTCACGTGGGCCACTAGTTATAAGCAGACTGGGGAAATGTCTTTCTACGATTGTTGCGACTTTTCTGTATTTATTTTATTTTTAAGTTATTTCCCCCCAAAATACAAAAAGATGAAAAAGTGTGGCACGTTGGAGGTCTTCCTCTGGCTTTCTGGTCATGGTCCCAACAGCTGCCAGGCACACAGGCTGCAGACGCCCAGTCCCCCACGCAAGCACCCCTCCCTTATGCACGACGCCCGTCCCTATGCATGATGCCCTGTCCCTGTACACAATGCCCCGTCCCTATGCATGGCGTCCTGTGCCCAAGCACGACACCCTTGTCTCTATGCATGACTCCCTGTCCTCACATGATGCTCCTGTTCCTATACATGATGTCCTGCCCCCAAGCTCGATGCCCTGTCCCCCATGCATGATGCCCCGTCCTCCATGCATGACACCCTGTCCCCATGCATGACGCCCTGTCCCCAAGCACGATGCCCTGTCCCCCATGCATGATGCCCCGTCCTCCATGCATGACGCCCTGTCCCCATGCACGACACCCTGTCCCCATGTACGACGCCCTGTCCCCAAGCACGATGCCCTGTCCCCAAGCACGACGCCCTGTCCTCCATGCATGATACCCTGTCCCCATGCATGATACCCTGTCCCCCAAGCACGACGCCCCATCCCCCATGCACGACGCCCCGTTCCCCATGCACGACGCCCCGTCCCCCATGCATGACGCCCCGTCCCCCATGCATGAGGCCCTGTCCCCATGCATGACGCCCCGTCCCCCATGCACGACGCCCCGTCCCCCATGCACGATGCCCTGTCCCCAT
>CAUYQG010241121.1:0-16933 GCA_963574415.1 Tarsius wallacei | reverse complement strand
TGTTTTTGTGAGGAAGCAGAATTTATTGAGAGAACAGAAAAGCTCCCACAGTGGGAGGGGACTTGAAGGGGTTGCCCTGCTTCTGCCGTTTTTTGTTTCACCTCTTTCACATTGGCAAAATGTTTCCCTTTGAGGACTTTTTTCATCTGGGGAAACAAACGAAAGTTGTTTAGGGTGAGATGGGGTGAATAGGGAGGGTGGAGCACGGGGGGGTCAAAAACTGGTGAACACTCAGCTCACAATGTGGGCAGGCAAGTCACCCATTATGAAATGGGCAAACGTATTGAAAGAATCTAAAAAAATAAATTCACTGACGCCAAATGCAGCCTCTCACAACAATGCTAGTTGGTACACTGATGCTGATGGGCTCCTAGAACACTTAACTAGTGGGGGAAGCCTGTACGATAAGGGGCCTGCCCTCCAAAAGATAATTCAGGGATTTGGGGAGTCTTCCCTCATACTTTGAGGAAAGGAAAATTCTTTATTTAAGTAATTATGTTTCTAACTGTTAACTCTTCCCTTTTTTTCTCTCCAACTGAAGTTGTTTCAGCGTCCCATTCTCTTATCTTGAAATTATTTTCATCTAGAAAATTGTGATTGAGGGGAAAGGATGTGAGATTTGAATTCAGATACTAAGATGTGGTTCTGATTCCTCTACCTCTTGTGATTTCTGAGAACCATTTCTGAGAACCTGGATACAACATTGAACTCTGAGCCTAGTCCTTCATTTGGTAGTTCTTCATGAAATGTCTACTGTGTGTCAGATGCTGTTCTGAACAGCGGTGATATTGCAGAGAATAGAAAAAAAAGAATCCACTTTCCAGTGACATTGTATAGATAAGTATGTTAATGTTATGTGAAAGCCTTTTGCAAGTAAGTATGATATAAAGGCTATTATTGCTTTTGTTTTCTTACACTGTTTTCTACTTGAAAATGTCAGTTCCCGTGTGTTCTAGGATTGCAATAGTTTATAATAAACTAAGTTTTATTGAGGGGAGAAATATTATGAATTCTTTCATATCTGTGTATCTTACTGCATTTCTGATGAAATGCATCCCTGGAATTCCTCACTTATGGATATTTGAGGCCTAGATACTGTATTTCCTGCTCAGTGCTGTAAAGACTAAGCTTCACAAGGACCCTGTAAGTTGGTCATTATCTTCATATTATAAATGGGAAAGTAAGTGTAGGCTTAGTAAGAGTATTTTGCCCAAGATCCCACAATTGGTAAGCAGTAGAGCTGAGATTTCAGCCCGTCTGTCTCTTTATCTGCCTTCAGACAGGAGCGATTAACCATTTCTTGATTCTGTCCCACTTGGAAAATAAAGAGAATTATGGCACGGTCCTCTAGGCCTTGAAATTTACTCTCTGTTAGAGACAAGAACAATCCCGATACACAACAGAATGCAAAGAATGGTTCGGGCAGTAAGTTGTTTGAGTGCAAATAATAAAGCCATCACATGGGATTTGAGGATCTGGAAAATGGATGAAGGTGCCTTGTTGCCCTTGTGAGTGACCCTGTGTTGGGGCAGAGGTTGGTTGGAACAAGGGTGGGGTTTGCAGTAAGTGGGGTGAGAAAAGATAGCGCCTCTCCAAGGTCTAATGTGGATGTGAAACTCTGGTCATTTCCTCGCAGGCCTTGACAGAAATGTGTATCAGTAGACTCTGAAGACAACCTGAAATCTGGCAGACCCGTCCTCGAACCCTTCGGCAGCCATTTCTCGAGAGTCATTGATTCTGATTTCAGAATATGAAAGTGTAATTGTATTTTGTAATTAGTCTAGGCAGCAAAATTGAAATTCCATGGAAAATCCCTTTCTTAACGATAGCCTAAGTTACTAATGTTTAAACAATCACAAGCATGCATCTTATTTGAACCTTCATGTGATAGATGCAAAATGCATAATTAGCAACATCATTGCTTTCCGTGCATGAGGTGTAGACTTTGGAAAACTAAGATGCAAATTCACCAGAGACAGATCTTGAAGGTGAAGGAATAGCGTGGCTGATCTGTAAGATGAAGTGTGGGCTCTGAGTAAGGGCCAGGATGATGCCGGCAATGAGTCCAGAGACTGAAAAACTTGGCGGGTCCAACCAAGGAGTGCCTATTTTGTGGCCAAAACACTAGCTTTGGGTCTTCAGTGTAGCTTAGTTGTCCATTGGTTAATATATTCTAAGAATGTATTTGAGGGGATGGTGTTATGTAAATTTAGAACACAATCCAGTCAGTGTGCTTTTAAAACACACTTTGATACTACATTTGATCTTAGCCAGAAGGCCGAGAAGTGATAAAACACACTTTGAAAAGATTGTAATTGGCTCCAGATATCCAAAGTAAAGTTCAAATCCACATGACATTTAAAGGTTTGTCAGGAGTTTTCCTTGAGTGGTGCAGTGTGCAGGCACTTTTAACATATTTCTGACTTGGGTATGCCGATTTAGGAACTATTCAAACCCCTTTTCTCTATTCTTGCATGAATTTTATTTTCTCTTTCTTTTTAAAAAGATCTCTGGGAAGTCAGGAAGATCAATGTGTTAAAAGTTTAAGTTAAGGCCAGTTAGATTTGCTGTTGCTGGGTACTTATGCCGGGCATTGACTTTATCGATGGACAGCTCAGTGTTTGCTCATGACCGTGGAGGTGGGGTGGGAGGTAGATGGGTTGATGGGAGGAGAAAATCCTCAAGACAATTCAACCAAGGCCTGCTTAGACCTCAGGAGGCAATGATAGGGAGCCCTGTTTCCTAAGTAAAGGACTGATCTTCCTGACTTAACTCAGAGTTCTATAATGTTCTTCACTTACAAAATCAAGTTAATTTGGGAGTAGTTATCCAGGTTAGTAACATGCCAGAGTTAGAAGTGTTTATAACAGTATTAATAATAGCAATATATAACAATAGGGTTAGAGTGATTTTTCTTTATTGTTAGAGGTCCAGTTGCATTCAAGAAAGTCATTTTACTTTGTAGCAGACGGCAGTAGAAGTCTGGGTCTACAGAGAAAGAAGAATATGGAAGGTCAGAACATATTCAAATTCATTTTAGTTGATATTTTTATATTTTATTTCACTTCGGGGTTAAAACATATATAGTCTCTCTGTACTGCGTGCCTTTGTGCAGGAGGGGTGGGGTGGGGTAGATGGGGGTGGGGTGGTATTGCTAAGTCAACCCCAAGCCCTGATCACTGTGTACTCCCAAGAAGGCACACAAAGATTTTAAAGAGGGAGCAAATATTGATTGGGAGGAGAAATCACAGCATAGAAAAGTTCTAGAATGAATTAGCATTTTTCTTGGAGCCATTTTTTTTTTAAGAGGTGGAGTAGAAAGCTTATTTAATTGGCACTTCTTTAAAGCTCTCACACATTTTGAAGCTATTTTAATAAATGTTGGATACTTTTATGAGTGTATGTTTTCTCTGAAAATGCAAATCAGAATAGATGTTTGCACAAGGCCTGCATGAGTCATCTCTGTTTCAGCAGCCTGTCCTTATTTGCATTAAATACCAGTTGTAGTTTCTTCAGGTTGTTCCTGCAAATAATTCTTACAACCTGGTTAGGCGGCAGAAAAATAACGTGTTTTACCTTCCGGTAATTAGAAGAGAGAAAAGAAAACATGGTCATATGGGTCTTAATTATGTAATTTGTTACAAAAGCTAACCATAGCTTTTTATTTTGTGTACTCAGTCATGGAGAGAAGGTGGCTTCTGAATTTATAGACACAGAGTAACAAATTTGCAGTATCTGACTGTAACATCCTCTGTTTGTTGAATTAAGGAATTTACAGACCCCCCTCAGATTTTAAAAGAACACATTGAAGCCATGTATTAGTTTGCTAGGACTGCTGTTACAAAGTGCCACACGCTGAGTGGCATAAATAACAGAAATGTATTGTCTTGTGATTCTGGAGTCCAGATGTCCAAGATCAAGGTGTTGGCCATCTTCCCTGTGAGGGCCGGGAATCTGTTCCAGGCTGTTTTCTGAGCTTCTGGAAGTTCCTTAGCTTGTGGCACAAATCTCCAGTTTTCACATGGCGTTCTCCCTGTGTGTACCTGTCTCTGTGTCCAGATTTCCACCTTTATAAGGACACCAGTCAGATTAGATTAGGTACCATCCTAATGTCATCATGACTAATTATATTTGCAATGACACTATTTCCAAATAAGGGCACATTCTGAGGTGCTGGGGGTTAGGATTCCAACATATGTATTTTAGGAGACATGATTCAACCCATAGCTAGCAGTGATATGGGGAACAGAGTTAAAACCCGGGAGGAGGAGACCAGCCCCAGTAGTGAACCCCAAGTATTTGTACCCATTGTGGCCCTTCCTTTAAGCACTCCCTTCTTTCTAGAACAACACTGTTTACTGATAATCATGAAATGAAATGAATAATGACAGTGACCAGGAAAGAACTCCAGGCAGTGACCTTGAATTCACTTTGAATTTTTGGAGTTTTGTAAGCACTCCTGGTATGGTTCAGTGTTTTAAGTTTTGAATACAAATGAAAAAACTTCAAGTGACTACAGAGGGTGACAGAATTAAGGTAAGCACTATTTTTTTCTGATAGTTTGTTTTAAATTTTATTTCCCTCTTCCGTTTCTTCTTTTTAGGGGAGTATTTTATCACTGACATTATCTGTTGATGGGCGATAGTAAAATAATAAAAATCAGACTACTTCGAGTTACTTTAGTCATTGTTTTTGAATTCTCTCCAAAATGATGCACTTTCCTTATTGCCTACAAGATGGTAGTTGGCATCCACCTCCTTCCCACAGTCCCACCCTACATGCTCCCGACCCCATAGTGGCAGCCTGTCCGTGACTAGCCTGAGAGTTTGGACAAGAAGCAGGACCTTTCATTTTTAGTTCCTTGAGAGGGTAGGCTTGTGGCAGGATGGGGCAAATGCTCATATATATTTCTTGTATGATTGAGTGAATAAACACAGAGACACATGCAGCAGTTTGGCCTCACCTGGGCTGACTGAATGTCTCCCACTAGCCCAGCGACAGAATGGGTTGTTAGCAGAGGTATTTCCTTTTGAAAGGCAAGTTGCAACTTCAAAAGACCCACCACCGGGCGCCAGGCAGGTTTTTGTTTAAGAAAGCCAAGTGGCCCAAAGACTGGCCATTCAATGGAAATGCAAAAAGAGTAACTAATTCACAGACTTATCCAAACCCCTCTTCTGAGTTGACGGTTTACAACCAGGCATTTCCCGAGAAACCATTTGTTCTTAGAAAAATCTGATTTCGCTGAATACAACCTTGTAAGATTCTAAAGGAAATATGTAATCACTCAACACGAACCCCTCCCTCACCTAAACAAGGGTATAAGACCCCAGTTCTCCGGTTCTAGGGCGCTCGACTTGGACGCATTAGACTCTCGGGCCTGCTGGGATGGCCAGTGTAATAAAATGCCACTTCCTATGATAGTCTTGGTGTCACGATCTCTCTATTTTTCCCGCAACACCATAATTTACTTATTCTCTGTAGAACAGATTGTTTTTTTCCCCTCTTTTGCTCTATGAATAACCATGTACATGTCTCCTTATTTTCACATGGAAGCCCTTCTCTAGGGCAGGGGTCCTCAACCCCAGTGCCACAGACTGGTATCAGTCTGTGACCTGTTAGAAACTGGGTCACAGAGCAGGAGGTGAGCAAGTGCTCCATCCTCTGTCAGATTAGGGGTGGCATTAGAGTCTCATAGGAGCGCAAGTTCTATTGTGAACTGCGTATGGGAGGGATCTAGGTTGTGCTTCTTATGAGAATCTAATGCCTGATTATCCCCCCCCAACCCCATCCATGTAAAAATTGTCTCCTGATGCCAAAAAGGATGAGGAACAGTACTCTAGGGTATAGATCTAGAGTAGAATTATGTCTTTTCAAGTTTACTTTGAAGTAGATTCGAAGTCTTCTCCAGTGGTGTTTGAGTTCTCACTATTCCACACCTTTGCTCAAATCTGGTATTGTCAAACTATTTTTTTCCAACCTGACTGGTATAAAATGGATACGTGGCTATGGTTTTGAAACTGCATTTCCGGGATTACTAGCAAGGCTGTGCCCTTTTTACCTATTTCTTGACTGTTTGGTAGATTATTTCTGTGTCACGTCTTCCTAGGGAGTGTGGGCACTGAACAATGCTGACAGTGCCAGATGGACACAAGAGGCTGCAGGGCCTCTGACTTCTTAAGAGAACTGAGGCTGGAGGCTGAGGCTTTCAAGATGAACCTGGGGGTCTGGTGCAAAGGTGACTTTCACGTTTTCTATGGATTCTTTGCTAGGCGCTGCCTTTCTAGTGGAAAGAACATGGGCTTTGAAGTCAGGCAGACCTGGTTCAAATTCCAGATGGGCCACATTCTCCGTATTACTGTGGGCAGGTTTCCTAACCTCCTGGAGTTCCAGTTTCCTCAGGTGTGAAGAAGAAAAGCCCCTTGTGTGGCTGGGGGAAGGGGGAAGGGACTGAATGGAGAGAGCACGAGAAACACCCGGAACTATGTCTGCCTTATCACCTCGTGGGATATAAGGGAACATGTGAGCTGAAGCTACTCTTTTTTTTTTTTTTTTTTGCGTTGGAGTCTCACTCTGTCGCCCAGACTGGAGTGCAGTGGCTGCTTCCGGCCACTGCAGCCTCGACCTGCCGGGCTCAGGTGATCCTTCCGCCTCAGCCTTCCAAGTAGTTGGAACTACAGGCGCGCGCCACCACGCCCGGCTAATTTTTTGATTTATTGTAGAGACGAGGTCTCGCCAAGTTGCCAAGGTGGGTCTCGAACCCGCGGACTCAGGCAATCCACTCGCCTCGGCCTCCCAAAGCGCTGGGATTACAGGCTGAGCCGCGAAGCCCAGCCACTGAAGCTACTCTTACTTCCTTTACTTGTTACATGCCTAAGCTTCTCCCACAGGTAACAGTGTCACTGCCATTTTGTATGTCTAATATTTGACTACAAAACTGAATAATTTTCAGAGCTAGAAAGGACTTTGGAGATCATTCAGTCTGGTGGTTCTTAACCCTTTGTAGGGTGGTTTAGTGAACTGATAAAAGGACAGTCGACTTTGGGAAAACAGCACAGAGAGCTGAACATTGTGATGTCTATGCATTTTTTAAAGGATGGGACTGGTTCCTTCATTGTGACCAAAAGCACTTTTGTCCTGGCTTTGTTCTAAGCACTTTGTACTATGAACATGGCTTTGTAGCAAGTACTGGCGGGTCGACTAATTGCTAAGGAAAGACAATGTCCCCATGTAATTAATATTTTAAGCCAGATTTTAAAAGGTTTGCTGGTCTCAGGAAATAAGCACATTTTAACACATTCAAGAGTGAGCCAAAAATAAATCAATAAATAATCAATGAATCCCCATTTCCTAGGACTCTAAATCCCATATGGCAAACTACACACCTTCACACTGCCAGCCTGGGTCTGAAGCCCTCATCTGGAAGTGAGCCCTGAATGCCATTTAAGATGTAGCGCTCTGTGTTGCTGTAAGTACCAAATGTGTTTCTGTTTTGCTTTTAACACTTTGGAAGCTCAGAACAAATTCCAAGTGTTGGCCAACTGTCTGCTGCCTGCAGTCTGGTTTCCACCCACACCAGGCTGTTGAAACTGCTGATGTAAAGGGCACTAATGACTTCCTCACTGCCAGGCCCAGTGGCCTCCTTTCTCTGCTGCCGTTGCGACCTTGGATTCTGTGACCTTGCTCCGTCTTGGGTTCGCTGGTGCTTTGCTACCTCACTTTCTTCGGGCTGTTCTCTGACCTTGGACCGCTCTCCCTTGTCTCGGGGTGACTCCTCTTCATCAGTCGCTTCCCGGGGACAACGTCATCCAGTCAGGACCTCAGCAGCACCTGTTTGCTGAAGTCCCCCAAACGCCTCTTTAGTTAGCACCTTTCTTCTAAGTTCTACACCCGAATTCTCACCTGCCTACCAGTGTGTTCACGTTGAAGCCTTTTTTTGCATCTAAATTAGCCCAGAAAAGTCTTAATCTGTTCATTTATAGTGCCACCAGCACACTTAATAGCTCTTTGCATCATTCATTCATTCAACAAATATCTGCTGGGCCCTGAGTACGTGCCAGGCCCCACAACCAAGGCAACTGATTTCTGCTCCAGCCCTATAGAGAGAAGGAAGCCAGCTGTCTGAGATAAAAGTCCATGCTGTGATCCTTTCTTATAGAATATTCCATGCTCCCAATTGTCTCCCCTAGCTTCTGCTCACTTGGGACAAGGCCCAGCCAATCAGGGGCCACATCTGCTATCTCCACATGTCCTCTTCTCCTTCTGCTCTCTCTTCCCACTAATGACCCCATCTCTAGTTGCAAATGCAGCAGTGAGGGACATTCTGCTGCCTTGGATATGGTTTGAGACTCTAGCCAATGATGGCCTTCAATCGCTCAAACTTCAGAGATAGTGTAAAACCTGAGTCCCTCATAGGACCTCTGGAGCCACGGGGTGGGGACAGAGGCTCCCAAGTCAACAGCGCCAGCTGATTTTCCTCCGGAAGTGGCAGAAGGTTCGATCCACATCAGACAGCCTGGGCTACAAACCACATCCGATAGTATCCTGCTGCCTGTCTTCTCAGTATTCATTTCCCTTCTCTCTCAGAGGAAGATGAGGCTATTGTTTTTGGCAACTAGAAAGAGCTGGCCTTTGGGGTCCGGAGGGGAGAAAATAAGAATAACAGCTAATACATAATGTGCATTTACTATGACACAGTGCTATGCTAAGTGGTTTATATATATTATTTTATCTGATCCTTTCCACAATTTTATGAAGTTGGTATATTATTGTCCCCATTATACAGATACAAAAAATAAGGCCCAGAGAGGTGAGTAGACTGCCTAAGGTCACACTGAGCATAAGTGGTCCAGTCAGGATTCGAATCCAGGCAGTCAGGCTACAAGTCCTGTGTTCCTGACGGATCTGCTCTGCTTCCCTTTGGAACAGACGCTAGAGTATGGACTTAATTTCCTAGTAATCTTGTTCAGTAGAGAAGTCTGATAAGGACTCTCTCATTGGGGTGGATAACCAATATTTTAAAAATCGAGCCATTATGACTTCTCCCACACCGTTCTTGTGCCTTTTTGCTAAAAGCATCCCTAGTGACACACTCTCCTAAGCTAGAAACTTCAGAGTCAACTTTTAACATAAAAATTTGGGTGAGGGGACCTGGCAACACACACCCATGCTATGAAATTCCACAGCCAAGTAAGTTTCCCTGCCATCTCTGTCCTCCAGTGTTATGGGTTGACTTGTGGTCCCCAGAAAGAAGTCCTAATCCCTGCTGCCTGTGAACACCTTATTTGGAAATAGAATCTTTACAGAGGTGATCAAGTTAAGATGAGGACATTAAAGTGGGCCTTCATCTAAGATGATGGCTGTCCTTATTAGAAGATGGAAATTTGGACACAGACGGAAGGAAGACGGAGGCAGATTGGAGTGACGCTGCCACATGCCAAGGAATGCCGGGGACTACCAGACGACTCTCTTCCTGTCCTGTTCTCACCTTTCTTCACCCCTGTCCCTCTTCCCCCAGCGTCTTCCAAAAGCTGGAAAAGACAAGAAACGAGCCCCACCTGGAGGCTGTATAGAGGGCAGAGCCCTGTGGACACCTTGATTTGGGAATTTTTTGTCCGAGACCTGTGAGACATGAAGTGTCTGTTGTTTCGCATCACCCAGTCTGTGGCATGTTGTGACCGCAGCCCTGGGAAACTGATACCCGGCTTTCTGGTTCCCCTCCTTGGAGACAACTCTGGTTACCAGTTTCTTATCTACCCTTCCAGAGGGAGGCTAAGCATGTGCAGCAGACACACGTGTGTGTATTTCACACAAGGCAACGCCAACACTTATACATGGGGGGACCCCCAAAATCCCGGGATTTGTTTACAAAAATTGTGTGTTTATTCTTACATGTTTAAATTTCAGTCACCTTCAAAAGTGCTCTCTGTTTGATGCAATATATACCTATTGAGATGCTTTTTCCACTGCTCAAAACAGTTTCTGAACTCATCAATTTTTGATGCCTTTTAGTGCTTCTGCCATTTTCTGTTTCACCTCGTGCACGTGGGAAAAATGTTTCCCTCTGAGGACTTTTTTCATCTGGGGAAACCTAAAAAAAGTCGCCTGGGGAGAGATCAGGTCTGAATAGGGAGGGTAGGGCACAGGGGTTAAGCCGATTTTGGTCAAAAACTGACCACTCAGCTCAGTGGGCGGATGCGCTGTCATGGCGGAAGAACCAGTCATCTGTTTGCCACAACTTGGGACGTTTCTTCCACAAAGCGTGATGCAACCTTCTCAAAACCTCCAGATAAAACCTGTGGTTGACCATTTGATTTGGAGGAACAAATTCCAAGTATACTACAGGGGAACTGCTTTCCAAAAGATACTTCTGGTTTTTTGGAGGTCCCTTTCGTATACTGTTCTTACGGATTTTTTTCACTTGACCACACCCCTAGGCCATTTCTTATTGTGATAAACTATACAGACATCAAATTTATCATTTCAGTCCTGTGTAAGTGGTCTGTTGCGTTAATGCGATTCACATCATTGGGCAACCACCATTTGTTTCCTCCTGAAACTCTGCACCTGTTGAATACCAACTTCCATGACTACTCCCCCAGCCCACCAGGGTCATTTTGGGCATTTTTCACTCCCTCACCCACTCATTCATCACCAAGTCCTGCCGCTTCTGCCTTCTCTGTCCCTCTTGTGTCCTCCCTGGTCTCTCCAACCTCACTGCTCCTGCCTTCGTTCTGCTGTCAGCATCTCACATGGGTCACTAGACTCCAGGCTCTCCGCCCCTGCCTGCCTCAGCCTATCATCCACACCATCCGGAGCTCCTCTTTCTAAAATACAGGTTGAAAGGACAGAGCCCCAAATGGAGTTTCTCTGGTCTGCTTGAGCTCATACACGACAATAATCCTTTCCTGGAATCCTGGGTGAGTCACAAGACATTAAGAGGAATATCTCCCCAAAATCTTTCAGCCACCAGCCCAGCCCTTCTCATGTATGATTAACCATTCATGACTGACCCACCCATCCAGCTACTGGCCCACCTTTGTCTATATTCTCGTGATTGACCCACCCACCTACCCAATGACCAGGGATTCGAGAAACAGACCCCATCACTATGACATCAGCTCCTCTGTTTGCCTGCCCCCCTCCACAAAAGAAGCTTTAATCTACTTTCTAAATAGAAAAATATTTCTTTTTTGATCTTATTTTTGTGCAATTCTTTGCATATCCAAGGCACCAGCTCAGCCCACCAACCTAACACAGATCTCATGTCGTTTCCTGTTTACAAATCTGTAATGGTTCCAACCTCCCGCAGAGCACAGTCACATTCTTTGGCATGATGGAAAAGACCTCTACCACGGGCTACTTCTGGGCCCGCTTCTGTGCACCCAGTGCTGGGTGCAGGGCCTGGCCCACAGCAGGGACTCCTGTTTGCTGAGACCTCTGCTCTATCTGATCCTTGTGTTTCTTCCAACACACTTTCCCACTTGAGGCCTTTGCATATGTGGTTCCCTTTGTGTGGACTTATTTCTCTAATGCCTTTTTCCGTCTCCCTTCTCTTCACCTATACCACCGGACACATTTATCTGTTCTTCTGGATTCAGATCAAATGGAACCTCAGCCTCAGCAGGGACCAACTCCCATAGCAGGGAAGTCATTTTCTAGCTCCCTCAAACCCAGATCTCCACTGACCTCAACGACCGCAGTCGCCACGGTCTTCTAATTACTTGGACCTCTCTGCCCACCTCCCACGCAGCCAAGCACGGAGCAGGCCAGTCACACACAGGTGCTCCGCCATGTTTGCTGAGGGCAAGGCTGTCTCGCTAGCCGAGCTCCTTAAGCAGGCTCTGTGGCCTGTCCCTGACTCTGTTAGGTGAGGACGGTTGAGCCCCAAAGCAACTCTTCCAGGATCAGGGAGAGCGCAGTTTCCTTGTTTTCCAGGAAGCGCTAATGCACTGACATCAGTTCAGGGGAGGCAGCGGCTCCAACTGGGTCACCACGGGCCGCAGTGTGGATGGAGTTCAATGTTCGCTGGAGGTGAAGAAGGGCTTGGCAGCCCAGCTGGAGAGTCTGTGGGGAGCTGCAGGATGTGTCCAGGGCTGGGGAAAGACAAGGGCACTCAAGGGGAGAGGAGAGAGCAGCTCCTCACTCTGAGGCTGGGGAGCTTTCCAGGTCCCCACAGAGCCATGTGCTGGGCCCAGGTGCTCAGCCTCTGCAGGTGACCTTCTGGAGGGAACGGGAGACCCAAGGCCTGAATTCAGGGGCCAGTGTGGATGTCACCGAGGGAAATACAGGTGTGGACGCAGCTCTCCTCTCCTCCCAGCTTTCTCCATAAGGCCCTTGCTCCATAAGATGCCAAGCATTCCTTTAAAGCAGGAGCATGACTCTGTCCCCTCCTCTGTGAGGTCCTGAGTGCCCCCTGAACACCTGACTGATGCCTCCCCCCATCCTGTCCTCACTTCCTCGTGACTCCCACACCCTGTCTTGCTTTCTCTGTGGCACTCACACTCCATGAAATCATCCTGCTCATTGGTTCACTACTGTTTACTGTCTGCGTCTCCCCAGTGGCATGTAAGCCCTGGGGGTTCTTTGTCCTTCAAGCCCAGAACAAGGCCTGGAATATTCAGATTTGGAGAAGGAATGGATGGCACCTTCTTTTTTCTTCCTCCTTCTTTCTTTTTTTTAAAGACAGGGTTTTATTCTGTCACCCAGCGTGGAGTGCAGTGGTGTGATTATACCTCACTGCAGCCTTGAACTCCTGGGCTCAGGTGATCCTCCCACCTCAGCCTTTCGAGTAGCTGGGGTTACAGGCAAGTGCCACCATGCCTGGCCAATTTTTGTAATTTTTTTGTAGAATCGGAGTCTTGCTATGCTGCCCAGTCTCGACCTCCTAACCTCAAGCAATCCTCCCGCCTCAGTCTCCCAAAGTGCTGGGATTACAGGTACAAGCCATCACGCCCAGGTTGGTATCTTCTGACACCAAGTGTTGGAATTCCCCTTAACCAGATGATTTTCTTCTCAAAGGGCTGCAAGTGTTATCCCGTGTGGGTCTCGTGGGCCATCAGCACCCCATATATGTTTGGTAAACAACCTCGAACTTCCAGCTATCATTACAGGACCGTGTTTTAGGAAAAGCGCTGCTGAGGCACAGCCTTTACCTTGGGATCCAGTTTGGCTCAGACCAGACAGATAACAAAACCGTCAACCTCAAAAGGAACCCAGAGCATCTGGGAAGGGTTGAACATAGCAGGTCAGATGGTGGTGCAATTCATTAAATGCATCCCTGACTCCTATAGAAGTTTCCCAGTTCATGAAGCAGTTGTCACTCCCATCTTTACAGAGAAAGAACCAAGCCCTGTAAGATGGGGGAAGGGACTTGCCCAAGGCCACCTGCTAGAAAGCAGCAGACCTAGAGGAGAGCATCTGTGTGGAGACTGGCACTTAGCAGGTGCTCGAGAAATACAACCCAACAGTGAAGGCAAGACTGTGATGACCCAGGACTCTCGGGTCCCAGACTAATACTCTTTGCATCTCACCACCTTGAGCTTTTCCATTCCAGGACAGCTCCAAATCTGGTCTTCATTTAAGAAACACTTGCCAAAAGATGAACTATTTTCTGGAATGAGCTTGTGGACTAAATAGCCTCCAAGTCCTGTTGATAGGTACCATTTATCAGTTAAGAGAGGACTTAAGAACATCCCTGACTACCTTTATTTGAACACAGCCTTCACTCCAGAGCAGAAAAACTGTCTCTTCATGAGGAAAACAGCAGTATTTACTCTTTGTATTACTGAAGTGTTTCAAAACCAATAATTAAGAAAACACATGAACCCTACCAAGACAGATTGTCATTTACTTCCTTCCACTGCCCCCGCTCCCTCGCCTTCCAAAGGACAGGAAAAAGAAAAAAAAAAAAGGAAGAATTCACCAGGTTTGCATTATCTGATACTTTAATTAAGGAAGAATAAATGGGTCACCGCTGTGAGCTTAGAAACGCATCCTCATGGAACGGTTTTCCTTTTTGAATAAACCTGATTACCCTGGTGAGACGTTCCTGTAGCTGCATAAAGACAAAAGCAGAGCTCGGCAGCTTGTGATCAAGGTTGCTCTGAAAATCGATGGCAGCCCTAGCAGCAGACCTGGGAATCCTTGACTCTGGCTACTCTGTCCCGGCTGGTGTCCAGGCTGCCTCCCACCAGGAATCCTCTGCCAGCTGGTAGGTAATTATATGTGCTAATAGTCACAGACACTCCAGCCGCCAGCACCAGGTCCCCAGTTCCTGCATTTGTTAGAATGTCAAACTGCCCTCACCTCTCTAGGCCTGCTTATCAAGAGGGGGAGCTGGGCTCTGACAGACTGGGAATTGGGAGCCCACCTGGCAGCTTATAAGACGGGCATCTGGGAGGGAGAAAGGCAAGGAGACGGTGTTTACCTCCTTTGCCAAAGTCTCTATTCTAGACCTGCTCTGCCTCACAGCGGTGGTGTGACCTTGGACAAGTCCCCTAACCTCATTGAACCTTATCTGTAAAATGGGATGATAAACGCTGCCTTGCACAGTTGTTAAGGCCAGCCATATACACCACAAGGACTGTCAGTGTAAGGCACAGAGTAGGGCCATAAGATCTACCTGTTGGATGTCTGAATGAACAAAACTTCTTTGATTCTGTTACCTGCAAAATGGAGACAGTAATTCCTTCTCATGTCACATTAAATGAGATTGGAAAATACCTGTATAGATGTATTTATATGTTGGTTAAACGGAAAAATAAGTGCTTTTTAAAAGAACTAGTTTACCTATTCAGTTACTGAATTTTTTCTAGTTAATGGAACCTGTGAGTGTTGTACTTATCATCTAGGAAATCTAACCATACAATATTGTATAGTATGGTTTAGTATCGGTACTATTATAGGAATAGTATAGTTTAGCATTTATATACTAATAATATAGTATTAGTATAATACAGTAATAGAACCATTTAGTATAGTATTACTATAGTATAGCATTAGTATAGTATAGTAATAGTATAGTTTTAGTACTGTATAGTATAGTAATAGTAATAGTATAGTGTAGTGTACTATAGTAAACTATACTAGTTTTCTTTCTGAAGATGATTTCCAAATGTGATGCCAATTTAGCTGAAACAATCTATTAGTATTTTTCCTGTCACACAAGTTATCATCCAGGAGACCCAAGTCCAGAATGGAGAGAGACATGCCCAGAAAGAGCCTAGGGACACACATAGAGCCAACTTCCTTTGTTCCTCTGTGCACTTTGGCCTGTGTGCACATCACACTCACATCCTGGGCCTGGGCTGAGGCTTAAATGGGAGAAATGCTGAGACTGAAATCCTCGGTGTGACTGTCAGAGTGACACACACTTGGTTGCTAGACCTTGGAGTCATAGCTTTTGCTGGAGGAGGGGTACAGAGGTGGACAGTGGCCCCTGAGGCTCATGTTCCATATATGGGATTGTGGAAAGGAACAGAGCCACCCGGAAGAGGGTTATCAGTGTCCTCCAGGAGGGCTTGTCTAGGTCTAGGGTGAGGGACCAGAAAAATGACACATGGTTGTATCTGTGGGTGTCTGGGTTTGACATCTGGCTCCCAACTCTGTCACTTATTACCTGTGTGATGTTGGAAGAGTTACCTAATCTCATGAGCCTTAATTTCCTCCTCTGTAAAATGGGACAGCACTACCTTTCTGGATAACAATGTTTTGAGGCTCATATGAGAAAGTGTCAAAGGTCTTCCAGAATTATAAACAATAACCAAGTAGGAGCCTCTATTCTTATTTCAGTGATAGACACTTGGGGATTCTAGCTAAAAATGACCACTTTGTGGGCGCTTATTCCCTTTCAGAATTGTTTTTTAATTTTAAAGATGTGGGGTACAATTCAGGGTTAGGTATACAAATGTTCATTATGCAGGTATTCTTGTTGATAAGGCGTGCCCCCACCCCCCCCACAGGCATTGTTTTTATAGATGCTTCATGTTCATAAACCCACTTGGTACTGGCACCAACCTCTGAGGGGGCCTGCTATTAATATTTCCATGTTACTCATGGGAAAACTAAGGTCCAGAGAGGCTAACCAGCTTGCCCAAGGTTGCACAGCTAATTAACTGTGGTGGTGAAATTTGGACCCAGGCAATAGGACCCTGGAGTCCAGGACCCTAACATTTAAGCTGTGGGGTCTCTTGAGGGTATGACAGACAAGGAACACTTTATCAATAAGTGTTAAGAAAGCATCTTACCTTTCTCTCTGCCCTCTCCCCGGCCAGCCAGCCCAGATTTACTACAACAAAGACAGCTGGAGCTGCGAAGGTGGGGGCGGGGGACAGTAAGCCAGGAGTGGGAGAACTGAACCTTAGGGTATCTCCCCCACCCCCCAGGAAACAGGAGGCAGGACAGTCCAGTGGCAGAGGCTGGGTTTATGGAGTAAGAGCTACAAGAATCTCTTCCCTGACACTTCCACCTGCAAACTGTCCCGCCAAGGACTTCCTCCTAATCTGTAAAATGGGAAGATTATGCCAAGCACATGAGGCTGCTGCAAGGCTGAAAAGAGACAAGTAATGAATGCGAATCTCTTGTGCAGCTGACAACGGGCACGTAGTAGGGCCTCAGGAAACGGGTGCTTCTAGCCTCTCCCTGAGACCTGTTGTTATTCTAGGTGACGAGGTGTAAGGCATGACGGCACCGCCAGAAACTGCCCAGTCTGAAACCCGCTGGCAGAAAAGCTCAGTGGTCAGAGCTATGGGCCTGGGGCTCTGGCCTGCCGGGATTCATACCTGACTATTATTTACTAGCCCGGTGACTTTGAGCATGTTATTTTTATTTTTACTTTTTTTGAGTTGGAGTCTCACTCCGTCGCCCAGACTGGAGTGCAGTGGCCGCTCCTGGCCACCACAGCCTCGACCTGCTGGGCTCCGGCGATCCTTCCACC
>CAUYQG010241111.1:0-11463 GCA_963574415.1 Tarsius wallacei | reverse complement strand
CCAGCTACTCGGAAGGCTGAGGCGGAAGGATCGCCGGAGCCCAGCAGGTCGAGGCTGCGGTGGCCGGGAGCGGCCACTGCACTCCAGTCTGGGCAACAGAGTGAGACTCCAACTCAAAAAAAAAAAAAAAAAAAAAAAATGCTAGAATTACTCTAAGTAATCCTCTGAGGTTTTGAACACCAAGGTGTCACAATGATAAACTGAAATTAATCTCCTGGAAGTGGAGGGCAAAAGCAGGAATTCAGAAGTTAAGGATCCTTTGCCAAAATCCAAGTGTGAACTGATGAAGTTCTGGCCCTGGACTCATGGCAATGGTGTTGAAAGCAAAAGGGAGGGAAAGAGAAGCAGAGTTGAAAATTGATAGCATTTTTGGTAGAGACACAGAAAGCAAAAACAAGAGAGGTCTGAAATAGGAGGCCAAGAGTTAATAATCTGGGACAGATTTTCCATCCAGGAATTATTAAACCAGCATTTTGAATATTGTGTTTTAAGGAAATGTGTAGAATGTTAAACCATTTGATGCTGTCTCTATGCCTAAATTTATGGTAAGTGATACAGAATGCTCTCCTTGGGCTCTTCCCCATTCTTACTGTTTTCTGGAAATTGAATGTAAGACCAAAGCTGTGACATTCCAAATAAAGGTTGCGTTTACCACCTCTGCAAGATTAGCTATATATGTTACATTATCCAAGTTGTTTCATGGGTGTGTGTGTGTGTGTGTGTGTGTGTGTTTGTAGTGGGAGAAGTACCATTAAAAGATGAAAAGGGACATCCCAGCTAAAAAGATTTAAAAACTTCTCTTTCAAATTATACTGTAAATTGTCACTGTCTGAATGTCAATTATTTTTAAATTCAGAAAACACTCCCATACCCAACATTTCTGTTAAATATTTAAATGGCATCCTCTTTCCTACATTTAATAAAAATAATAAATCTCTTAAGTGAATTCAATCCCGAAGGTTGAGTTGTTAATCCCAGTACTCTATACAAGTATTTTTCTAATTTATTTCCTATTTTTATCTTGTCCTTCAACTGCAGTATAGTTCAGGGTTGCCTATTTTTAGTGCACTCAAGTACCACACTGTGGAAACGCTGTTAACAGTTCACTATACAACCACAGCAATACTGGGTTGCACCTTGCTTGGCAACATGAGGCTACTGCCTATGTTATCAGTCTTCCAATTTTAGGGGTAAGTCCCAAGGTTTCCATTCACCTAGCCTAAAGAACATCCATGTTGTGAGAAAAAAAAAAAGCAACAAACTATTTTGATTACTCCTGAATTTTAGAAGAAAACTCAAAAACCTTGTCTAAAAATAAGACATTTAATACAAGTGCCAAAGATAAAGTAAATCATTTTTTATCATTTTTAGCAACCCTGAGACTTGTACCTCACTTTTTGTCCAGTCTTGATTTTAGTAATTGTATAAAATCATATTATTTATTTATTTATTTATTTATTTATTTTGAGTTGGAGTCTCACTCTGTCACCCAGACTGGAGTGCAGTGGCACGCTCCTGACCACAGCAGCCTCAACCTGCTGGGCTCCGGAGATCCTTCGGCCTCAGCCTTCCAAGTAGCCGGAACTACAGTCGCGCACTACTAAGCCCAGCTAATTTTTTTGATTTATTGCAGAGACGAGGTCTCGCCAGGTTGCCCAGGCGGGTCTCGAAGCCTCGGGCTCAGGCAATCCACTCGCCTCGGCCTCCCAAAGTGCTGGGGTTACAGGCTGAGCTACTGAGCCCGGCCCATTTTATTTCTTAAGAAAAAAAATCAGAGAAATGAGCTTGACTTCCTAAAGATTCTTTGACAGCATTCTTTTTTAAATCCTTGTCTAGATGGGCTGTCTGCAGAACAAGTCTACATTCATTTAAATATACATTTAAAATATGTGCCTCAAGCATCTTTGATAGCTGAGTTGGGGCCAAAATGCCAAGTGTGTTAAAGGATATCTGGTTAATATTTTTGTGGGTTATCCAAATCAGCTGACTTCTAGAAGGCTAAGAAGTGGGATTAGAAGAAGAAAAGAAATCAATATGTTATTATGATGTGGTGTTGTAGAGGAAGACAACGGTGATTGGGTAATGGGGGTGCAGGTTTCCTCCTTCCTAACCATCGTCTGTCAATGCCATCTGGTGTGTAGTGTGAGGAACAACTGAGCTCATCTTCAACAAACACTGGCAGTTGGTCTTTTCATTTTTTCCCAGAAGTATTTGTATTTATCAGGACTAAGGACTGTGGAGCATCACAGAGACTTGTGCCTTAAGGAATGTAGCAAAACGAAATTAGAACTGTTTCTAGAAACTTTATGTGGTCATAAAGAAATTAGAAGAAAAGCAGACAATTGAATTTTTCTAAGGATGTATGCCCGACACAATGTTACTGATAGGAAATTTCACTTGAAAGTGTATGATGTCTTATATAAATATCAAAGACGTCCCATCAGGATGGGGAATAGCAATGTGCAGTATTGTTTCCCTTGGTTGCAACAGCAGAAGAAAATTACACATGAACATGTAGAGAAACGCTAGAGTTACATGATATTATTCATACAATTACTGTCCCTTAGGACTTAACATAATTATAGTTTCAAAGTTATGCATTCAGTTTTCTCCAGGAGTGGGCATTTGTACTCCACAGCCTTCATGCAACTATGTTGACTGGCATAGGCATACAGTAAATACTTGTTGAAGAATGCATGCGTGAGACAGTAGATTGTATTTTTTAGTCTGGCTAAATGAGAAATAGATCATTTGGATTTTTCTTGCACTCTCGTTAGAAATATCAATCCTACCTACAAATGTTATAAGAAAATAGAAGTCAATAGTCTTTATAAGCATAAATCATATGGCAATAGCCAAATTTCAATTATGATGTGATTATTGAAGAATTTCTTCTTTAGATCTAAAGAGATATTTAAAAAATTGTTTGGTTAGATTTAATTTTTTTAAAGTTGTTTTGATTTCCATTTAAGCATATTCTGCCAGAAATAATATACAAATACATTGAAAGCAAAGAACACCATGTGTATGCCCTAACTATGAATTGTACCCCACAACTTTGAAATAAAAATTTTAAAAAAGAAAAGAATACTTTCACAGCACTTGTTTGTGAAAACTTCTATGTTTACAAACCTAAAAACTTACATGTTTGCAAACTTAAAAATTACAAATGTATAAATTCCTACTGAGTTCGTTAATCAATTTTTAAAACATTCACTGAGTGCCCTCAGTGTAAGATAGTATGCTTCTAACCAATCCCCACCTCTCCCTCAGGCCTTTCTTATTCTTTCTCTAGAGGTGCATAACTCTGGCCACTTTCTCTGAATTTGTATTCATTGTGTGTTTTAAACTTGGTTTGATTATTACTTGTTTCTATTTTAATAGATGTCCACAAGAGAACAGAGAAATGTTACTGTTTCACTAATAATAAAATTCTTATAAAATTATAAGGAATAATAGATATGTGTACTTATAAACACATTTCCTTGTTCTAAAATTCTGTTTTATGATTAAGTTCAGTATCATTTAATTGAGGACTGAGGAGTCTTTTTTTTTTACTTTTGCTAGAATCAGCAGTTTCATTCAGGTGTATGTGGGGCTCCAGTAACACGGTGGAGCTGGGGGCTTGCAGTCTGGCCCAGGACACCAGAGATCTGAGTTATAGTCCTGGTGTGGCTACCAATTTCTCAGAGATCTTATGCAAGTCACTTGACTTCTCAGAACCTCAAGTCCTTTATCTGTAATACTAAGGTTTGTTTAAAAGACCTTTGTCTCTTCCAGAAAACATATATGTTCCAATGAATCATCACACCAATGCTGTGATTTTAATAGTGACATTTTTTAAGTGGCCATTTTTAAGAGGGGGGAGACCAGTCCTTTCTTGAAATCTAGATTCCATTAAAGTGTTATTGTTTCTCTATGAAGAAACAGAATGAGCTATGGTGAAGTGACTTGTGTAAATGATCTCGTTCAGGAGGCACTGAGGGGACAGAGACTTGTCATTGCCAAGTAAGTCACATTTAAATTCCCTCAAGCCTTGAGAAATAATGTGAGGGAAAGTGCAAAAATAGCACAGTCATTCCTTTGGACTAAGTCGACTCCTAGGCCTCCTGAGAGTGCCACAGCTGTGTGTTCATCTATATGCAAAGAGAAATAATAAGAACCATCCATATTGGGCACATATATACCAGTGCACCAGTGCACTCATCTACTAATACATTTTATGTCGAGCCTTTTGGTAAGGAAGATCTACCGTGAATACGGCCTCGTGAAGAGCTATAGACATGTATTGAAGATGCTTTCCCCCCTGCAATACAGAAAATTGCATGAGCACACAGCCATACTAAACCAACCAGAATGAAACTAAAGGCAGCTGTATCTGATTGAAGCCGTGGTGAGAATTGAGATTGACAGAGTTGCAGGGCTAGGAGGTTAATGAGTCCATAGTCCTGCCTCCAGGCAGAACTGTCCTGAACCATTCCGGGCAAATGACAGCTCAGCCTCTTGGAGAAAAAGAAAAAAAAACACACTTCATAATGTGCTTCAATAACCTATTCCATTGTTTAAATGTCCTTATTGCCATAAAGTCCTGAAAGCAATATACGTCCACACTCTCCTCTGTTTAATCTCTATGTTGACAGATATATAAAATACTAAATTGACAGAAACGTCAAAGATGTTGAGAGACTTAGAGAGAGGTCACAGAATTGGTTATCATCACCTTTCCAGACCTCAGAGGAGAGAATAATTAGCAAGACTGTTGTGAACTGTAGCACTAGTTACGGGGATATTATGAGTTCAGTGATTTGCTTTTACAAATAAGATCTCCTTATCAGGAGTCGCTAAATGAAATTTTGTCTTGCTTTTTATAGCAAGGACCACAGGTTTAGCAAACACTATTCTGAGAGGTAACAGTAATCAAAGAGTAAGTTTGTACATAAAGCAAAGAAAGTGCAGAACTGGCGTACAAAGACCCATACTTCCTTATTTACATTTTATTTTTTGTTGTACTATTCCAATGTACAGAAACTTTCTTTTTTTAATTTTAAAGATATGGGGTACAATTCAGGATTAGGTATACAAGTAGTCATTATACAGGTAAAGTATGGGCCCCCCCTTTTGACCCCACTTTGCCTGGTTTGAGATCAGTGACCCTTATTGATGGCAGATACTTTCTTACATTTAATACTTCTAATAGTAGTTTACTGCCTGCCCTTTACTTCTGGAAATTAAGAACGATGAAGGTATTGGCGACATTATATATAAAAAGAGTGGGAGATTTGAAGACCAGTGTTTCAATCCTTTGTTTGCTGCTTATCATCTATTTGAGTTCCAGAACATGCTTGATCTCTGGGCTTCATTGTTCTCACCTGTAAGGTGGAACTAATAATTTGTGTTTCACACTGATCTTGGAGGATGAAACGGGAGAATACCATTGAAAGCACTTAGAACCAGCAGGAACTAGAATAAAGGTTAGTTGACTATGAATCTGATTCGTCACCACTGCTTTTCTTTCTTCTCCATTCCATATAAGTTCTGAGATGCAATTGAGGGAGGGACAAACATGCCTCCTCTGAGAGTGTCAGCAGCCTAGGTTTCTGCTTTCATTTGGTCTCCCTTCTCTGTTGCTGACATGCAGACTTGTGGGAAGGTATCCCCTAGGGGCATCAGGGGCAAAAGCAAGGAGCCCTTCTCATCCCGACCTAGAACTGATTTGGGTTTTAGCTTGAATTTTAAAAATCTGAGCATGTTACATTTTTGTTAAGTAAAAGTAGATGGAATTCAGCTTCTAAAACACTACATTCATTTTTAGAAAGCTGCAGCAGAATTGCTTTGTGCAAAGGATAGAGAAACGGATTCAAAGATAGACTACTTTTCAGTTCACAGGAGTACGCAGTAAGAGTAACTATTATTCATTGTTAACTAGAAATTCTATTATCTTCACTATTTGGAATAAATTTAAATAACTTCTTTTTATCAGAAAAATGTGTTCTTATACATAAATAAATGTAGAGATAATTTTAAACATCATCCCTAATTTTATGGTCTAGAGACACCACTGATAATATTTAGGTACATTTCTTTTTCTCTCCTTTTGCACATTTTCTGACAGGCAGGACTGCTAAGCCCAAGTTCTGCTGCTTACTAATCAGTCTTTGGCAAGTTATTTAGTTTCTCTAAGCATCTGTCACTGCCTCTGAAAACTGGTACCAACTTCATAGAGCTATTGTGAAGATTAGTGAGATAATGCATATAAAACACTCAATAATGTGTGTGGTACATAGTAACCTTTCAATAATATCAGCTACTGTTATTATGATCTTTATCATCTGTATTAAAGACAATAAAATAATAGAAAGATGTCAATAGAAAATGTTAATTCAAGGAAAGAAAATGAAGCTCACTAGCAATAAGTTTAAAATTTATTTTCACTTGGGCTTTTAGAATCTGTGCAGTACAGAAAGTCAGATTTCTCACATAAAAATGACAACAGAAACAAAACAATTTATTTAATGCTTTACTATGTGAGCCCAGATATATCATAACATATTTAATCTTTTCAACAGATCTATTAGCACTTCTTATTCTTATTATTACTATTCTCATTTTACAGATGAGTAAACTGAGTCAAAGACAGGTTAAATAGCCTGCCAAGTCTCAGAGCTAGGTGGCAAAATGGGATTTGAATGCAATCTAGTTCCAGAGTTCATTTTTGTAAATAGATTTAGAAAAGTTTAATATTTAGCAGGTATATTTTGTAAATATTAGGCAAACATTCTAAAAGGAACATGATCCGAAATTAACTAGAAAAGCATCAGATAGATAAATATCAAGAAAATAATTAGATATATGGCCTATCCTTCTAGAAAGAATTTTTGCAGTGTTCTCAGTTGGCCTTTAATGCCCATCCAGCAAAGTTACAGGGCCTCGCATTCAGTCCGTTTCTTCTGAACTCTGTGGGCAGCTAGAAGTGGTTGGGTCAAGCAGTGTTCTAGGAAAAATAGATCTGTATTACTCTTGGAAACAGACTGTGTTGCAATAAAGTCTTTGGCATAAAACAAGGCTGAGTACACACAGTTGCCGCTCATATGGCGCTGGTTTGGAAACATAAGTGGACAAACTAAACCCTGTAAGTCTCCCTTTTCCTTTGAATTGAATTCTGGAGTGTGTTTTTACACTTTCTCTTAGCTAAAAGGCTGAAAAGCAATCAGAATGTGTTTTTTATATTACTAGGTAGCATTCATGTCTATCCTTATTTGTTCCTGCATAATATTTCATTGAGTGAATGTAAGTAAGACTACTGAATAAAAGCAACAAAATTCCTCAGTCATTCCAGACTGAGTAAATTAAAAGTTCCATGCTCTCTGAGTTCATCAATTCCTTCCTTTTGAATAGTGAGGGGAAAAAAAGAGAACAAAATCATCTGAAAACACAAGGGTGAACAAATGATAAAACAAAACTACTGTCAACTTTTGAGAAAAACCGCTATGTTCAGATATCGCTAAGGAAAGTATAAATTGGTACATTCCTTTTAAAAAACAATTTGGCAACACTTATAAAGTGTGCTGTAAATGTTCATACCACTTGGAACAGTTCTCTCATTCCTGGAAATTTATCCTAAGGCAATAATTAAAAAGAAAATGATATTTTATATAATATGTATAAATATATATAATATGTATATGTGTGTATAGTATATATAAATGTGGAAATAATCCAAATGCAGTGTTAATTATAAACGAAGCCTAAGGAGCAAACTGATTGTTCAATAATAGACAAATAAATAAACATCCATGGAAGGTTTTGCTTCCTCAAATAATTATAAACATGAACATAGAAAAACAAAAAGCAGAGCACTAAATAATCTGTATACAGACCTACCTCCTTTTATTGTACTTCCCAGATACTGGGTTTTTTATAAATTGAAGGTTCGTGGCAACCCCACATCGAGCAAGTCTTTTGGCACCATCTTTCCAACATCATGTGCTCACTTCATGTACTTGTGTCACACTTTGGTAATTCTTGCAACATTTCGTATTTTTTCATGATTAATACATCTGTTGTGGTGATATGTGATCAGTGATCTTCGATGTTACTTATCGCTGTAATTATTTTGGGGTGCCACAAACAGCACTCCTATAAGATGGCAAATTTAATTGAGAAATGTTGTGTTTTGACTGCTCCACCAACCAACCATTATCCTGTCTCTCTCCCTCTCCTCAGGCCTCCCTATTCACAATATTGAAAATAGGCCTCTTGATGGTCACTAAGCATTCAAGTGAAAGGAAGAGACTCACATTTCTTTAAACCAAAAGCTAGAAATGATAAAGCTTAGTGAGGAAGGCATGTTGAAAGCCAAGATACATCGAAAGCTAGCCTTGAGCCAAACAGCTAAGTTGTGAATGCAAAGGAAAAGATCTTGAGGGAAATTAAAAGTGTTACTCCAGTGAACACACAAATAAGAGAGAAAAAAGAGCCTTATTACTGATATGGAGAAACTTTGAATGGTCTGCACAGAAGATCAAACCAGCCACAACATTCTCTTATGCCAAAGCCCAATCCAGAGTAAGGCCCTAACTCTCTTCAATTCTCTGAAGGCTGAGAGAAGTGAGGAAGCTGCATAAGAAAAGCTGGAAGTTAGCAAGGGTTGGTTCATGAGGTTGAAGGAAAAAATCCACCTCCAAAACATGAATGTGCAAGGAAAAGCTTCAAGTGCTGTTAGAAGTTGTAGTAAGTTATCCAGAAGATCCAACTAAGGTCATTGTTGAAGGCAGCTACACTAAACAACAGATTTTCAATGTAGACACAACAGCCTTCTATTGGAAGAAGATATCATTTTGAAATTTCATAGAGAGGAGCAGTTAATGTCTGGCTTCAAAGCTTCAGAAAAACAGGGTGACGCTCTTATTAGATACTAATGCAACTAGTGACTTCAAATTGAAGCCAGTGCTCACTTACCAATCTGAAAACACTGAGGTCCCTCAGTATTATGCTGAATCTACTCTGCCTGTGCTCTATAAATGGAACAATAAAGCCTGGATGAGAGCACATCTGTTTACAACATGGTTTATGGAATATTTTAAGCTTGCTGTTGAGACCTATTGCTCAGATAAAAAGATTCCTTTCACAGTATTACTGCTCATTGACCAAAGCACCTAATCACACAAGAGTGCTCATGGATATGTACAAGGAAATTAATGTTGTTTTCATGCCTGCTAACATACTCATTCTGCAGCCTCTCTGTAGAATTACTCATGGAGTAATTTTGACCTTCAAGACTTATTATTTAAGAAGTATATTTTGCAGGGTTATAGCTGCTACAGCTAGTAATTCCTCTGATGACTCTGGGTAAAGTAAATTGGAAAGAGTTCACCATCCTAGATGCCATTAAGAACATTCATAATTCATGGGAGAAGGTCAAAATGGCAACATGAATAAGAGTTTAGAAGAAGTTGATTCCAACTCTCATGGATGACTTTGAAGGGTTCAAGACTTCAATAGAGGAAATAACTGCAGATACAGTAGAAATAACAAGAATTAGAGGTGGAGCGTGAAAATGTGGCTAAATTGCTGCAATCTCAGGATAAAACTTGAACAGACTAGGAGTTGCTTCTCATAAATGAGCACACAAAAAGTGGTTTCTTGAGATGGAATCTACTCCTGGTGAAGGTGCAGTGAATATTGTTGAAATGACAATAAAGGAAGAAAAATTACATAGACTGTGTTCTGATTTTAACACCATTGCTTCCATTATTTAGTGTTACTTTTCATTATCTGAAAAGGTATGTAATTTTTTCCTTCAATGTCTTTGACTGTTGTGTAAGAAATGCAAAAGAATAAATAAATGAAAGAGCAAGTAAATCTTCCTCTTCCCACCTCCAGCAACCAAAACTGACTAACCAAACACAAGGAGGGCTGGTATGTTTAGGGCTTGCATATGAATGAGCCACCCTAGGGAGAAAAGAGCTTGAGAAAAAACTTCTGAAGTAGTCTTCAATTTACTGTAAGATTTCACTTCAAAAATTAGATTATACCGTGTCTTTTTTTCTTTTTTTTAACTACAGTGGCACTGATGTTGTTCTTTTCCTTTCTGCTTGCTGACTGCTTTCCCTGACCATAAGTGAGTTTGCAATCTCCCTTTTTTAGTAGCTATTCTTTTTTTTCTTTACCTGCCATCTTGTTATGACCATTTTATCTTTTGTTTCATTTGTTATTCATAGTTGATTCTCTAATTGTACTTTTACTCTCACCCTGTTTTGTGTCTCTTTTGAAGATACTCTATGCAAATAACTATATTTTCATTGTCAGTACTGAATGTAACTACAGGTTAACTCAATGCCAACTCTTATTTATATTTAGTTTTTTAGTGAGGTCTCACTTTGTTGCCCATAGGCTAGGGCACAGTGGCATGATAACAACTCACCACAGCTTTGACCTCCGGGGCTCAGGTGATCCTTCCACCTCAGTCTCCTGAGTAGCTGAGACTACAGGCATGCACCACCACGCCTGGCTAGTTTTGGCATCTTTTTGTAGAGACAAGGTCTCACTATGTTGCCTATCCTGGTCTTGAACTCCTAGGATCAAGCAATCCTCCTGCCTCAGCCTCCTAAAACACTGGGATTACAGGCATGAGCCACTGTGCCTGGCCCCAAAACCAATTCAAATATAACTTTATTTGGTTAAATAATTTCTCAGAAGAGTTATTACCATAGTTTGCTTCACTAAGAATATTTTATTATTCCTACCTTATATTTAAATTATCTCTTGTAAATAGACGAAGTGCTTTACATTTCTTTACATTTATTCAGTATAAATGGATGCCACGTGAAGAAATAACTGTTCTTTTTCACCTGTTATTAAAAGTTTTATTGGCTGGACTCGGTGGCTTAGCCTGTAATCTCAGCACTTTGGGAGACCAGGGCGAGTGGATTGCCTGAGCCCGCGGATTCAAGATCAGCCCAGGAAACTTGGCAAGACCTCGTCTCTACAACAAATCAAAAATAAGCTGGGCATGATAGCACCCACCTGTAGTTCCAGCTACTTGGAAGGCTGAGGCAGAAGGATCGCCGGAGCCCAGCAGGTTACTCTGGGGTCGCTGTGAGTGTGCCACTGCACTACAGCCTGGGTGACAGAGTGAGACTCCAAGAAAAATAAAAAGAAAAAATAAAAAAAAAAAAAGAAAGAATAAAAATCTTTGCCACTTAGTTTACAAAATTAATTCTTCTAGTTAAATATTGTTTATATTTTTCAGTTATGTTGGAATGAACTACTCAGTTTCTTTCTCTTTTTTTTTGAGTTGGAGTCTCACTGTGGCCCAGACTGGAGTGCAGCGGCCGCTCCCGGCCACCGCAGCCTCGACCCGCTGGGCTCCGGCGATCCTTCCGCCTCAGCCTTCCAAGTAGCTGGAACTACAGGCGCGCACTACCACACCCGGCTAATTTTTTGATTTATTGTAGAGATGAG